>SNQJ01S0042968.1:42319-61642 GCA_010110895.2 Picea sitchensis | reverse complement strand
AATTTCACTACAAATTTAATAAAGCACATAAGATGTTTTGGGGTCATACCTACTCTAGGTATATAAAAATATCATTGAACAACAATTACTAGGGTGTTGTGTTAAAAAAATAATAATTAGGGCCATATGTAAGCCTAAGGGCCTTAAAATCATTACAAATTGGAGATCAATTAACTTGTTGAATATTTTTCCCTACAAACGTTTTCCAAGGCCTTGGACATATGCATTAAGTAACTCTTACCTAAGATCATTTTCCCATAATAGAGGAGTTTCATTAGAGGGTGTTTCATTCTAGATAATGCAATAACATTTTCGTAGGGTATTGAAAGGGCAACATGTCTCAAATTCATTATTCTTGACTTTGAAAAAAATTATGATAAGTTTGAGTGTCTCTTCATTTGGGCATGCTCAAGACCCTAGGTTTTGGTAAATTATCTCTTACTGCATATGAGACACACATATCCATAGACAAATGTAATTCCAAGGATGCGAGGATTATTAGGTCCCTCTAAAAAGGTTACCCATTGAACCTAGATATTTATGTCATTTTTCTCCCATAATAAGGACCTAGAAAAAAAGTGCATGGTTAATTTGTATAAGATTTGTTCATCATGACCATATATTTTTTATTCTTCGAGATTCAAAATATGGTGGATATAACCCAATTTCATAGACAAATCCTTTAGGACTTTCTTACTTGGCTAGTTTATTAGGTTTTATCCTAGATCCAACCATGCCATATCTTTAATTTCCTTGACACCCCCTTCATTTTTCAGGGTTCACCAAAGGACATTTGGGACATGGTTATTACATGTGTGGAAATGAACATTGAGAAGTAGGGAATGAATATTGTAGCTTTGGTTGCTAAATTTTAGATATGTATAAAGTCAAAGTAGCCACCCAAGTGTAATATTCCTTCTATTACGTCCCATCTATTAATGCTTACCAATAGCTCAATAAATATTTGTGTACCTTTCTCTACGCTAATATAAATGGGAGAAAAGGTTTTTGCAGTGTATTTTGCAACCATAGAGACCAAGGAGGAATGTGGATTATTAAGACACGTATCCAAGCCAAGTAACTTTGTCCAAAATGGTTTTTCAAAGGAAATATGAAGGAAATGGAACTTGGAAAGTGATTTTGAGAAAGTACATTCACTTGGGATCCCCCTAGGAAAGAAGTCTTGTACAATTATCACTTTGAAAACTCTCATTGTCAATGTTAGACAATGTGAAGGTGAAATTTTAAATTTTGTTTCGTATAGAGTACTTTGAAGGCTAGAAGGTCATTAAATCCCATCTTAGTTGGTAAGACTAAAATATCAAGTCCAGTCTAACTTTGAATGGAAATTCCTTATGGTGGTCCCTTATTCCATTGCATGAATGAAAACTTCCAACCAACTCACTATGGTTCTTAGCCTTGATATATTTTAGAAGAGACATCAACACTATCAAGGACATATGTGATGCCTAGATTTGACATTAAATACCTTTCATGGAGTTGAAAGTCAAATTTTTGCTAGCTAATATTCTAGAAATGTTGGCATTTGATTGAATCAAAGAAATTATTATTCTCTCTTCTCATAAAGCTAGGCTTGCAATATTCTAAACCCTCATGGAAGGGTTGAAAATGAAACAAGGCTAAGGAATTTAACAAGTACAAATCCATTGATGGTTATACATGGTTCTATCATAATCATATCTTGGATGGTTAGTTGAATAAACTTTGGTAGCTCAAATCTAAGCAAATGACTAGGGTTGATTGGTTGTAGTGTTTAGAAACCCTGTTGAGCCCAAAAATGGATTTATTGTGTTGCCCCTCATTATTGGGGGTTTGAAACTTAGGAATACGTTGATTCAACTTGGAATCCTTTAGCATTGCCACTTTATGGTAGACCCAAAAATCCCACACACCTTTTTTGGTACTATGTATATGCTAAGTCCACTTGGGGTCATATTATTAAATTACGTGGCCAACTACTCACTATTTCCATATCCTAAAAAATTTCTCTCTTAGGAGCACTAGGGATTCAATAAATGAACATATGACATAAGCATGTTCATTCATGGGATATTAAAGAATACCCCTAATTTCACTAGATATTTAAAAATTCCCCCCTAAATTCTTTTGGTGAACCCCCCTCCCAATACATCTATCCAATTTATAAACTCCATATTTTTACTATATATCTAGGTATCCATTTTTTTGTGGAATTTTTAATAACCCTTTTTATTTTTACCCTTAATACATAAACATGAAAAAACTCTTATAAGCTTGTAATCACAAAAATAAAAAACAAAAAAACAAACAAGTGGACCAACATCTGAACACAGGGATATGCCACTATAGTAAGATAGCCTTGGGTTAAAGGGTTTGGTGTTATGCTACTTTCACCCCTCTCTTTAGTGTAATACATGTTGATGCATTCGCTGAGGAAAGGGTTTATGTATCTGGATATCTATTTGTAGAAATAGAAAGATGACTTTCTTCGAGTCGTAACTCTCCATGCCTTAGATATTTGATCTCACGTACATATTAAGAAATATATATAAAGCTTATCTTTGTAGTAATATTTAAGCAAGTGATCTACCCCATAACCCATTCTTGTTTTCTTGTCGTTCAGAGCAAAATACACTCTCATTAGGTGAGATGAAATAGATTGTGATGCTAAGGCTCAATATGTTCTAGGGGAATTACTACTATCCTTTAGGTAGAAATGAATCATTTCTTCCTTGTACTCTATCATTGTATTATGTATTTTCATATATTATGTTTCAGTTTGAACATAACACAAGGAGACTATTTTATATGAGGGGTCAGACCCATCTTTCCAAATACAAAACCTAATTGGTTGGATGAGCTTAATAACATTGAGGTAATCATAAGCTTCTCTGTGTGTAGTGAAAAAATGAAATTGTACACATCCCCATAAGCATGTTTGGAGGGATCAATGTTGTGCAGTGATATTGACTTCCTTGTCATTATAAAAACCTAAAAATGCTTATTCTCCCAACTAAAATCACCCACTCAAAAAGATCCCCAAATAGTGAAAAATTAGGGTTTGCAGTAGATCCCTTGAACTAGGACACAACTCTACCCTTAAATATAGGATCAAGTTATGGCATTTTGTGAATGCATAGAACTAACCTACAATAAGGTAAATTATACAAAATTAGAGATAAAAACCTACATATATAAATACAAATAAATGTGGGGTTAGGATAATTGATAAATATAGAAATATGCAACATAGATCAGTCTTTAGCTAATGTAAGTTTGTGTTTGGCTAAGAAGATCGGTTCCTCACCTACATAATTCAATATCCAATTGACAACATTTAGTTGATTTTGTAAAAGTTTGGTTCCAACAAAAAGGTGTCTTTCTTTGAGTCGTCGAGTCAAATCATGATCATGCAAACTTGTATTCAAGTCCTCCTTCATGTAATATCAAATGTAGACTCCATATATTTTCAGAGCACATCCAAAGCATAAATAAGAACATCCATGATCAATATGAAACATAGCAGTAGAGAAAAAAGTTTGATGAGTAGTAGAGCAGTAAAGCAATGAAAGATTGAGCATTGGTGATAAACATTTTGGCAGTGGTTAAAGGCATTCAAGAAAGGGACATTAGATGATACGAACACACATAAGAGCTTAAAATACAATACAATGATACAAAAACATTTGAATTGATTGAACCCCTTGATAGAAGAGTTGTAGAATAGTTCCATGGGTCCTGATAAAGAAGGGAGAGGAGTGGTAGGATTGAATGATGTCGCAAACCCTTGTCGATTCCATAAAAATATCCCCTAGGAGTGGAAGTTCGTTGGAGCTGAAATAGAGTGTGCCTCGACGATTCCTTCAAGGAGTAGAATTTTCAATTGGTATCAAGAAATAATGGGTTCCCTTCAACTGGCATATAATGTTGAAAGCATGGAGATTGAGGAGTGAGATATGTGATATGTATTCATTCAGATGCATTGGAATCTAGTCACATAAAACCTTGTACATGTGTCTCCTCCTATACAATTGGTGACTATTGGATTATTTCATGGGAGGATGTCATTACACAAATTGTTTCCTTTATAATGGGGTAATGAAAGTAAATTTCCTCAATCCAATGGAAATGACACAAGGTTTTGAAAAGGAACTAGATTATAGACTAGTTTTTCATATCAAGGTCCCATAGAAGAACATAGGGTGGCCATGTAAACTTGCCTTGATATGGTCTTTTGTTGAATTCTAAGGAACATGAAAGAATGCATGAGAAACTAATAACTTTGGATTCTCTTGTAGTGGCACTGATGGAGATGATTGAGGACATGTTTTTGAGATTGGTTGAATTTTCCTACAAATTTAATAAAGAACATAAGATTTTGTTGGGTCATACCTATTGTAGGTATACAAAAATGCCATAAAAAACAATTATTAGGGTATTGTGTTAAAAAAAGAATAAATAGGGCCATATGTAAGTCTAAGGACCTTAAAACCATTACAAATTGGAGATCAATTACATTGTTCAATATTTCCCCTTACAAATGTTTTCCAAAGCCTTGTACATGTGCATCAAATAACTCTTACCTAAGATCATTTTTCCATAATAGAGGAGTTTCATTAGAGGGTGTTTCATTATAGATAATGTGATAACACTGTCAGAGGGTATTGAATGGACAAAATGTCTCAAATTCATTAATATTGACTTTGAAAACAATTATGATAAGTTTGAGTGTCTCTTCATTTTGGCATGCTCAAGACCCTAGGTTTTGGTAAATTCTCCCTCAATGGATATGACACGCATATCCATAGACAAATGTAAATCTAAGGATGTGGGGATTGTTAGGTCCCTCTGACAAATTTACCCATTGACCTTAGATATTTATGTCATTTTTCTCCCATAATAGGGAGATAGACAAATAGTGCATGGACAATATGTATAAGAATCATTCATCTCTATTCTCTAGGACAAGTCTCCATGGAGAACATCGTGCACTATGTCAAAATATTTTTGATGCTTCGAGATCCAAAATATGGTGGCTAATACTTACCTTTTACATAAGAAAATAGAGACTCTCTAAATCCGCGAACAAAGACTTTATTATTAGGTCCACAAGATTTGAGTGACCCACAACCATTCTTTGCCATGCATGAAACAAATGTAATTATATTCCTAAATTCATCTATACTCTCACATTCCACGTAAACCATACTAATTGTGGGAGTCCAAATGCCATATCTATTGGAACCTACATAATAACTACACATCGTGTCTATGTGGATGGAATTACTAGGAAATTGCTTGTGAATGACTCTGAGGTTGTGTTCTTCATCGACCACGTTTAACCAAGGCATCAATGTTGCATTTTATTTGTCGACTTTTGCACCTGCAACAATGATTGCACATCTATTTCCCCTTTCGATATTTAGTTGTATGTCATTGGAAGGTTTTAAATTGTCCACCCACTTTCCCAAAGAGTATACTTGTCGCCTCCATGAGAGAGGTAGTGGGTCACATATTAAATGCATAATATAGCAGAACACCATATTGATTTTGTTGTAAAGCCACACCCTCAATGTTGTTTTCAACTCCATCATAGTTTATATAATGCTCAATGTTGTGTTGAACTCCATCATAGTTTATATAATTCTCAATGTTGTCGGAATGAACCAATGTACCTTGTCCTTCTTCATTTGTAGAAACAAGCCCAGTAAAATTATAATTTTTAGAAGTTTCTCCTTCGACATTGACAATTTGATAGGTAAGAGTGTGTGATCATTTAAAAGTATGCTCACATGCTGATTGTAGAGGATGAATCCATCCAATTATTCCACCAAATTTATGACACTGCTTGTGCTGATCCATGCCAAAAATTCTCTCTGACCTTTCAAAAACACAACACTTAAGTTGAGATCAAAGTAGGGAATGCAGATTGTAGCTTTGGTTGCCAAATTTTAGATATGTATAAATTCAAAGTAGCCACCCAAGTGTAATATTCTTTCTATTACATCGCATCTATTAATGCTTACCAATAGCTCAATAAATCTTTGTGTATCTTTTCTAGGCCAATATAAATGGGAGAAAAGGATTTCACAATTACTTTTCAACCATAGATACCAAAGAGGCATGGGGATTATTAAGACACATATCCAAGCCAATGAACTTTGTCCAAACTGGGTTTTCAAAGGAAATAAGAAGGAAATGGAACTTGGAAAGTGATTTAAAGGAATTACATGCACTTAGGATGCCCCTAAGAAAGAATTATTGGACAAGTATCACTTTGAAAACTAATTTTTAGAGTTAGACAATGTGAAGGTGAAATTTTAAATTTTGTTTCTTATGGAGTACTTTGAAGGCTAGAAGGTGATTAAATTTTAACCAACTCAACATGGTTCTTAGCCTTGAGATATTTTATAAGAGTCATAGCACATATTTGATGCCTTGAGTTGACATTGAATACCTTTCAAGGAGTTGAAAGTCAAATTTTGGCGAACCAATATTCCAGAAATTTTGGCATTTGTTTGAATAAAATAAATTATTATTGTCTCTTTTCATAAATATAGGCTTGCAATCTTCTAAACCCTCATGGAAGGGTTAAAAATGAAACAAGGTGAAGGAAATTAAGAAGTAAAAATCCATTGATAGTTATAGATGGTTATATCATAATCCTATCTTATATGGCTAGTTGAATAAACTTTGGTGGCTCAAATCTAAGCAAAACTGGGGTTGATTGGTTGTAGTGTTTAGAAGTCTTTGGTTGAGCCCAAAAAGGTATTTATTGTGTTGTCCCTCATTCTTGTGGGTTTGAAACTTAGGAATAAGTTGATACACCTTGGCATCCTTTAGTGTTTCCATTTTATGGTAGACCCGAAAATACCAAACACCATTTTTGGTACTATGTATATGCTAAGTCCACTTAATTTCACTAGATATTGAAAAATAACCCTAAAATTGTTTTGGTAAACACCCCTCCCAATACATCTATCCAATTTAGAAACCCCTATTTTTACTAGTTATCTAGGCATGCATTTTTTTGTGGAATTTTAAATACCCCTTTTTATTTCTACCCTTAGTACATAGACATGCCAAAACTCTTATACTTTCATAATCCAAAAAATAATAAAAAATGCAAGCAAGTTCATCGACATCCTAACATAGGGATATGTCACTATAGTAATATATCCTTGGGTTAAAGGGCTTGGTGTTATACTATGTTCACCCCTCTAGTATAATATATGTTCATGCATTTGTTGAAGAAGGTGTTTATGTATGTGGATATCTATTTGTAGACTTAGAAAGATGAGTTTCCTCAAGTCGTAACCCTATGTGCCTTAAATATTTGATCTCATGGATATATTAAAAAATATATATATCTATATATAAAGTTTGTCTTTGTAGTAATATTTAATAAAGTGATATACCCCATAACCCATTCATGTTTTCTAATTGTTCATACCAAAATACACTCTCATTAGGTGAGATGCAAGAGATTGTGATACTAAGGATCAATATGTCCTAGGGGAATTATTATTATCCTTTACGTATAAATGAGTCATTTCTTCCTTTTACTCTATTATTGTATTATGTATTTTCATATGTTATGATTACGGTGGAACATAATGCAAGGAGTTTATTTTATCCAAGGGATCAAACCCATCTTTCCAAATAGAAAACCTAATTGGTTCATTGAGCTCAATAACATTGAGATAACCATGGAATTCCCCCTATGTAATGAAAAAAGGAAAGTGTACACACATACGCATAAACATGTATGGAGGGATCATACATGTTTTCTAATGATATTGATTTCCCTGTCATTGTGAAAATCTAAAATCCTTCATTCTCACAACTGAAATTGTCCATTCAAAAAGAGTCGTAAATAATGAAAAATTAGGGTTTAAAGGAGAACCCTTGAACTAGAAAACACCTCTTCCCTTAAATATGGGATAAAGCTATGTGATTTTGAGTCATCAGGTCAAATCATGATCATGTAAAATTGTATTCAATTCCTCCTTCATGTAATATTAAATGTAGACTCCATATGTTCTCAAAGCACATCCAAAGCATAAATAAGCACATCCATGATAAAGAAGAAAGAAAGTAGAGAAACAAATTTGATGAGCAACAGAGGAGTAAAGTAGAGAAATATTGAGCATTGATGATAAGCATTTTGGCAGTGGTTAAAGGAATTCAAGAAATATATATTAGATGATAGACACACACATAAGAGCTTAAAGACAAGACAATGATACAATTTTTTTTGAATTGATTAAACCCCTTGATAAAAGAGTTGTAGAATATTTCCCTGGGTTGTGAAAAAGAAAGGAGAGGAATGGTAGGATTGTTTGATGCCACATACCCTTGTCGATTCCATAAAAATATACCCTAGGAGTGGTAGTTCATTGGAGCTAAAATAGAGTGTTCCTTGACGATTCCTATGAGGAGTAGACTTTGCAGTTGGTAGCAAGCAACAATGGGTTCCCTTCAACTAGTAAATAATGTTGAAAGAATAGAGATAGAGGAGTGAGATATGTGATATGTATTTATTCATATGCATTGGAATACATTCACAATAAACCTTGTACATGTGTATCCTTGTTAGAAAAAAGGATTGCGAAGCAATAAAATAAAAACAAATGCGGAAATAAAATACAGAAGATACACAATAAAATAGAGAAACTGATATGCATGGTTCACCGAGTGTGGGCTACGTCCACCAGAGAAATTGTGAGGTCCTTCCTTTATTATTATCCAACAAATGAAGGGATACAACCTACAACAAACCCATTGCAACTTCCTCTTCTTTATATTGTAGTGTACTATCTCCAAATACAATATTTGCAATGATACATAGCCACAATACATTTCACTCATAAAAGAGGGTTTCCTTCTAGGGAAAAAAACCCTAACATAACTTCTATCGTAAGATCTGCAACCTTATAATCAACTGTCCAGATTTACTATGAAATTACAATATATGTATTTACAAGGCAATTTTTCCTTCAGGGGATTCACCCCCGAACCCCCATTTGTACTCCCCCACATGGAGGAGTGTACATTTGTCCAAGGTGTAAAGTCTTCATGGGGTACAAACACAGTTGAAAAACAAAGACCTTTGAATCAAGAAGATGATCAAGCTCCACAACCAACAATCCTCCTATACAACTGACAACTATTGGGTTGTTTGGTGGGAGGATGTCATTACACAAATTGCATCTTTTATAATGGGGTAATGAAAGTGAATTTCCTCAATCCAATGGAAATGACACAAGGTTGTGAAAAGGATCTAGAGCATGTCGACCAATGGTTGTAGTCTATAACCTTTGATGAGAAAGCACAAACTAGTGTTGCTAAACCTTGGGCCTTACTAAATGTTGATGAAGTTTTTCAACACTCAGATGCTCAATTGGGATATTTCCTTCACTAGCTTCAAATAGGAGAACAATCGATCAAGGAAATTTTCAAGGCCCTATCCTAAAAATGAATATTTTGAAAATAACTCTATGATGAAGATAATCAATGAATGGCTCATCAAGTAAGAGGATATTGAGGAATAGTTTATCAATGATTATAGACTAGTTTTTCATCTCAAGGCCCCAAAGCAGAACATATGGTGGCCATGTATACTTGTATTGATGTGGTCTCTTGTTGAATTATAAGGACTATGAAATAATGCAAGATAAACTACTAACT
The DNA here is from genome assembly GCA_010110895.2 of Picea sitchensis. Taxonomy (NCBI): domain Eukaryota; kingdom Viridiplantae; phylum Streptophyta; class Pinopsida; order Pinales; family Pinaceae; genus Picea; species Picea sitchensis. Next base: position 51,952 of record SNQJ01S0042968.1, on the reverse strand, counting down.
TTGGACGCTCTTGTAGTAGCATTGATGGAGATGATTGAGGATGAGTTGTTGATATTGGATGAATTTTCCTGCAAATTTAATAAAGAACATAAGATTTTGTTGGGTCATACCTACTCTAGGTATACAAAAGTTACATCAAAAAACAATTGTTAGGGTATTGTGTTAAAATAATAATAATTAGGTCCATATGTAAGCATAGAGACCTTAAAATCGTTACAAATTGGAGATCAATTACATTGTTGAATATTTTCCCTTACAATTTTTTTCCAAAGCCTTGGACATGTGCATCAAGTAACAATTACATAATATCATTTGTCCATAATAGAGGAGTTTCATTAGAGGGTGTTTCATTCTAGATAATGTGATAACATTGTTGGAGGGTATTGGATGGACAATATTTCTCGAATTCATTAATATTGACTTTGAAAACAATTATGATAAGTTTGAGCGTCTCTTCATTTTGGCATGCTTAAGACCCTAGGTTTTGGTAAATTCTTTCTCAATGCATATGAGACATGCCTATCCATAGGAAAAAGTAAATCCAAGGATGTGGGGATTGTTAGGTCCCTGTAACAAAGTTACCCATTGACCCTAGATATTTATGTCATTTTTCTCCCATAATAGGGAGCTAGACAAATAGTGCATGACCAATTTGTATAAGACTCGTTAATCATTATTCTCTAGGACAAGTCTCCATGGAGAACATCATGCACTACGACCAGATCTTTTTGATGCATTGGGATCCAAAATGTGGTGGCTAAAACTCAATGTCATAGACAAAGACTTTAGGACTTTATTACTTGGTTAGTTGATGAGGGTTTTTATTGGATCCAACCATGCTAGGTATTTAATTTCCTTGGCCTCTCCTTCACCTTTCAGGATTGACCAACAGACCTTTCGGATATGGTTATTTAACATATGGAAAATAACATTGAGAAGTAGGGAATGCAGACTATATCTTTGGTTGCCAAATTTTAGATATGTATAAATTCAAAGTATCCACCCAAGTGTAATATTCTTCCTATTATGTCCCATCTATTAATGCTTACCAATAGCTCAATAAATATTTGTGTACCTTTCTCTAGGAAAATATAAATGGGAGCAAAGGATTTCACAATTACTTTGCAACCATAGATACCAAGGAGGCATGGGGATTATTAAGACACATATCCAAGCCAAGGCACTTTGTCCAAAATGGGTTTCCAAAGTAAATAGGAAGGAAATGGAACTTGGAAAGTGCTTTCAAGGAATTACATGCACTTAGGATGCCCCTAAGAAAGAATTATTGGAAAAGTATCACTTTGAAAAATCATTGTTAGTGTTAGACAATGTGAAGGTGAAATTTGAAATTTTGTTTCTTATAGAGTACATTGAAGGCTAGAAGGTTACTAAATCCCATGTTATTTGGTAAGAACAAGCTCTTAGGTCCAGTCTATCCTTGAATGAGCATTCTTTATGGTGGTCCCTTATTCCATTTTATGAATTGAAAATTCCGACCAACTTAGCCTGGTTCTTAGCCTTCAGACATAACACATATTTGATGCCTAGAGTTGACATTTACTACCTTTCAAGGAGTTGAAAGTCAAATTTCAGCTAACCAATATTCTATAAATGTTGGCATTTGATTGAATCAAATAAATTATTATTCTCTCTTTTCATAAAGATAGGCTTGCTTCTAAACCCTCATGGAAGGGTTGGAAATGAAACAAGGCTAAGGACTTTAAGAAGTACAAATCCATTGATGGTTATATTATAATCATTTCTTGGATGGCTAATTGAATTAATTTTGGTGGCTCAAATCTATAAAAATGACCAGGGTTGATTGGTTGTAGTATTTAGAAACCTTTGGTTGAGCCCAAAAATGTATTTATTGTGTTGTCCCTCATTCATGGGGGTTTGACATTTAGGAATACGTTGATTCACCTTGGCATCCTTTAGTGTTTCTATTTTATGGTAGACCCAAAAATACCAAACACCATTTTTGGTACTATGTATATGCTAAGTCAACTTAGGGTTGTATTATTATATTACGTGGCCAACTACTCCTTGCTTTCGTATCCTAAAAAATTGCTCTCTTAGGAGCACTAGGGATTTGACAATAATTGAACATATGACATATCACGTTCATTTGTGGGATATTAAAGAATACCCCTAATTTCACTAGATATTGAAAAATATTCCCAAAATTATTTTGGTGAACCCCCCTCCCAATACATCTATCCAATTTAGAAACCCCCTATTTTTACTAGATATCTAGGTATTCATTTTTATTTTTTTTTTAATTTTAAATACCCCTTTTTATTTCTACCCCTAGTTCATAGACATGAAAATCTCTTATAAGATCGTAATCACAAAAATAATAAAAAATGAAAACAAGTTCATCGACATCCTAACATAGGGAGATGTCACTATAGTAAGATAACCTTGGGTTGAAGGGCTTGGTGTTATACTATGTTCACCCCTCTAGTCTAATATATGTTCATGCATTTGCTGAGGAAGGGGTTTATGTATTGGATATCTATTTGTAGATCTAGAAAGATGAGTTTCCTCAAGTCGTAACTCTTTGTGCCTTAGATATTTGATCTCATGGACATATTAAGAAAAAATTATATCTATATGTAAAGCTTGCATTTGCAGTAATATTTAAGCAAGTGATCTACCCCATAACCCATTCATGTCTTCTAATTGTTCAGACCAAAAGACACTCGCATTAGGTGAGATGCAAGACATTGTTATACTAAGGCTCAATATTTATGCATTGTGTATTTGGTGCTTTCCAACAAGGAAGTTCAAAAAACATTTAAGAGAATTTTTAAGTAATTATTTTACATTTCAGTTTTTAAAGAGAACTCTTAATCAATCATATCACATTTTTTAAATTTACATAAATGTATGTTCGACCCTTGGATGGTCTAAGATGGATTGGCACAAGAGATATTACTTGATGGATTTGCATAGTTGATATATCTTTCTAAGTGGATGCTTGACCACAAATGGTTGTTAGTTTAGCATTCTTCACTATGCGCCTTTTTTTGACAATTTGTCACTCACATGAACTACCACAAAGATCATACTAAAACCCTGGTTCTTTCCCCAATATCTACAGAGAAAGAGAGCACAATTTTGATCCCTACATTGCAGCAGGTTTAGTTGTTTAGACTTTACTCTTTCCACCACTGTTTTTGCTTCTTTCCAGGACCAAACTATGTTGAACCTATTAATCATAGGTAATTCTTTAGGTTCATTTGTAGTGTTTGGCATTGTATTTTTGCAACATCCTAAGAGGAGATACATTGCCACTATCGTGTGTTATTAACCATCCTTGCAATGCCAAATGATGATGGCACCAACATGTTATAGTTCCTTGTAGTCTAAATTGTCATTGGTGTGATATAAAAATCTCTAGTGTCATTGGTGTGGGTTATACAAATCTCTAGATGTCAATAGTGGGGTATTCCAAGCCTTTTGAGGGAACTCTATCAATTTTTGTATCATAGAAATTATTTTAATGGAAGTTGTGGAACCCCTTAGTTGTAAACAGAAGCACAAGCCTCAAGGGGACTGGAATCCTAATGGCGACTGAACTCACCACCCTCTTGGAAAATAATATTTGTTTTAGAAGTGAATAGGTGAACCTTGACAAATACAATAAGAAATTTGGCAAACACAACCCCTGATGCTTGCAACAATTTTTGGAGGAGGGAAAAACTATGTTTCTTTTCCAAACATGTAAAATGAGTATATTATAGTTTAATGAATATATTTTCCTATTATTATATATGGTTTTATACTTTATCAAAAAATACACCAAGACTACATAATGTTTTTTTTTTTTTAGTAAAAGATTCGTTAGGATTTTACAAGATTTTATAATTCAGCGAAATTTTTGTCGATATTTTTACAAGATTTTATAATGTAGTGAAAGATTCGCCGAGATTTTACAATATTATATAATTAACTAAAAGATTCACCAAAAAAAATATATATATATACATATTATATTATTGATAAAATAGCCTTCAATTTTTCCATTGTATCATGGGGATTCACCCATTTATTATACATATAAATTTAGAGGGGGTTCTTAAAAGCACCCTTGTTGCTAGCTTCAAACACGAGAACAATCGATGGAGGACATTTTTAAGGCCCTATCCTAATATGGAATATTTTGAAAATAACTCTATGATGAAGATAATCAATGAATGTCTCATCAAGTAAGAGGATCTTGAGGAATAGTTCATCAATGATTATAGACTATTTTTTCATCCAAGTCCCCATAGAAGAACATGCGATGGCCATGAAAACTTGTCTTGATGTGGTCTCTTATTGAATTCTAAGGAACATGAAAGAATTCATGAGAAACTACTAACTTTGGATTCTCTTGTAGTGGCACTGATGGAGATGATTGAGGATGAGTTTTTTTAGATTGGATGAATTTTCTCGCAAATTTAATAAAGCACATAAGATTATGTTGGGTCATACCTACTCTAGGTATACAAAAATTCCATCAAAAAATAATTATTAGGGTAGTGTGTTAAGAAAATAATAATTAGGGCCATATGTAAGAGGAGGGAACTTAAAATAATTACAAATTGGAGATCAATTACATTGATGATTATTTTCCCTTACAAATGTCAATTCCAAATCCTTGGACATGTGGATCAAGTAAATCTTACCTAAGATCATTTGTCCATAATAGAGGAGTTTCATTAGAGAGTGTTTCATTCTAGATAATGTGATAACACCGTCGGAGGGTATTGAAAGGATGATATGTCTCAAATTCATTAATATTGACTTTGAAAAAAATTATATTGAGTTTGAGTGTCTCTTCAATTTGGCATGCTCAAGATCCTAGGTTTTGGTAAATTCTCTCTCAATGCATATGAGACATGTCTATCCATAAACAAATGTAAATCCAAGGATGTGGGGATTTTTAGGTCCCTTTGAAAAAGTTACCCATTGACCCTACATATTTATGTCATTTTTCTCCCATAATAGGGAGATAGACAAATAGTGCATGACCAATTTGTATAAGAATCATTCATCACTATTCTCTAGGAAAAGTATCCATGGAGAACATAATGCAATACATCCAAATACTTTTTATGCTTCAAGCTCCAAAATATGGTGGCTAAAACTCAATGTCATAGAAAAATCCTTTGGGACTTTATTACTTCGTTAGTTGATTAGGGTTTTTCATGTATCCAACCATGCTAGATCTTTAATTTCCTTGGCATCTCCTTCACCTTTCAAGTTTCACCAACGAACCTTTGGGATATGGTTATTTAACATATGGAAAATAACATTTAGAAGTAGGCAATGAAGACTGTAGATTTGGTTGCCAAATTTTATATATGTATAAAGTCAAAGTAGCCACCCAAGTGTAATATTCTTCCTATTATGTTTCATCTATTAATGGTTACCAATAGATCAATAAATCTGTGTGTACCTTTCTCCAGGTCAATATAAATGGGAGAAAAGGGTTTCACAGTTATTTTGCAACCATAGATACCAAGGAGGTAGGGGGATTATTAAAACACATATCCAAGCTAAGGTACTTTGTACAAAATGGGTTTTCAAAGAAAATAGGAAATAAATGGAACTTAGAAAGTGCTTTCAAGGAATTACATGCACTTAGGATGCCCCTAATAAAGAACTCTTGGACAAGTATCATTTTGAAAAATCGTTGTTAGTGTTCGACAATGTGAAGCTGAAATTTGAACTTTTGTTTCTTATAAAGTACTTTGAAGGATAAAAGGTGATTAAATCCCATGTTAGTTGGTAAGACCAAGCTCTCAGGTCTAGTCTATCCTTGAATGGGAATTCCTTATGGTGGTCCCTTATTCCATTTCATGAATGAAAAATTCCATCCAACTCAACATGGATCTTAGCATTGAGATATTTTAGAAGAGACATAACACATATTTGATGCCTAGAATTGACATTGACTACCTTTCAAGGAGTCGAAAGTCAAATTTCAGCTAACCAAGGCAGGCTTGCAATCTTCTAAACCCTCATGGAAGGGTTTAAAATGAAACAAGGCTAAGGAATTTAAGAAGTACAAATGCATTGATGGTTATAGATGGTTATATCATAATCCTATCTTGGATGGCTAGTTGAATAAACTTTGGTGGCTCAACTCTAAGAAAATTACTAGGGTTGATTTTTTGTAGTGTTTAGAAACCTTTGGTTGATCCCCAAAAGGTATTTATTGTGTTGTCCCTCATTCTCTAGGTTTTGACACTTAGGAATAAGTTGATTCACCTTGGCATCCTTTAGTGTTTCCATTTTATGGTAGGCCCAAAAATACCAAACACCATTTTTGGTACTACGTATATGCTAAATCCACTTAAGGTTGTATTATTAAATTACGTGGCCAATTACTCCTTGCTTCCATATCCTAAAACATTGCTCTCTTAGGAGCACTAGGGCTTCAATAAATGAACATATGACATAGCACGTTAATTTATGGGATATTAAAGAATACACCTAATTTCACAAGGTATTGAAAAATACCCCCAAAATTATTTTGGTAAACCTCCCTCCCAATACATCTATCCAATTTAGAAACCGCCTATTTTTACTAGATATCTAGGTATTCATTTTTTTATGGAATTTTAAATACCCCTTTTTATTTTTATCTGTAGTACATAGACATGACAAAACTCTTATAAGCTCGTAATCACAAAAATAATAAAAAATGCAAACAAGTTCATTGACATCCTAACATAGGGATATGCATAGCCTTGGGTTAAAGGGCTTGGTGTTATATTACGTTCACATCTCTAGTCTAATATATGTCCATGCATTTGTTGAGGAAGGCATTTATGTATCTGGATATCTATTTGCAGACCTAGAAATTTGAGTTGCCTCAAGTCGTAACTCTTTGTGCCTTGAATCTTTGATCTGATGGACATATTAAGAAAAATATATATCTATATATGAAGCTTGTCTTTGCAGTAATATTTAAGTAAGTGATCTACACCATAACCCATTCATGTTTTCTAATCGTTCAGAGAAAAATAAACTCTCAAAATAGATTGTGATACTAAGGCTCAATATGTCCTAGGGGGATTATTATTATCCTTTACATAGAAATGAGTCCTTTCTTGCTTGTACTCTATCATTGTATTATTTATTTTCATATATTATAACTAAGGTCGAACATTACACAAGGATATTATTTTATTTGAGGGTTCAAACCCATTTTTCCAAATAGAAAACCTAACTGGTTGGCCAAGATCAATAACATTGAGATAACCATAATCTTCTCCCTATGTAATGAAAAAAGGAAAGTCTAAACATATCCCCATAAGCATGTATGGAGGGATCATATATGTTGTCTAATGATATTGGCTTCCCTGTCATTGTAAAAATCTAAAAACCTTCATTCTCCAAACTGAAATCACCCATTCAAAAAGAGCCCTAATTAGTGAAAAATTAGGGTTTACAGGAGAACCCTTGAACTAGAAAACACCTCTGTCCTTAAATATGGGATCAAGCTATGCGATTTTATGAATGCATAGAACTAACCTACAACAAAGTAAACCATATAAAATTAGAGATAATCCCTATATAGATAAATACAAATAAAAGGTGGGGTTAGGACAACTGATACTGTTAGGACCATGATCTTCATAGCTAAGGTTATAGGTTTGTCAACAATTTGAAAATTCATGCATGTTAGCACCCATATTGTTTTTATGACTAGCAGCATCTAACATCTCCAAGGGTCATTTATCAAAAGGAAGCTTATCATTTATTTATTCCCATTTCCATTTGCAACTGCATGTTACAAAATTCACTGCACATCATGTAGAGGATGTTGTCGCGTAGATGATGTTGTCGTGTAGAGAATGTTGTTGCACAGAGGATGTTGTCGCACAGAGAATATCGTCGCGCAGAGGATGTTGATGCGCAGAGGATGTTGTCGCGCAAAGAATTTTGTCGCGCAAAGAAGGTTGTCGCGCATAGGATGATGTCGCGCAGTGGATTTCTTCATGCAATGGGCTATCACTCATAGGATGTTGTCACACAATGGATTTTCCTACGCACAGGCTACAGGTCGCACTATGCAAATTACTGGTTTAGTGGTCAACTTCAAGATCAATTTATGACCAACTGGAGAGGAATTTTGAAAATCCTAGAGATTTTTTTGTCGAGGACAAACCAAATAATAAAAACCTCTCTCATTTGTACAAAATATGTTACAGTTTGGGAGATTCAATGAAATATTTGAGCCCTAGTTTTCAGTTTTCATGATTTCCTATCCAAGACATGTTTTTGCGACACGTATTCTGGCTAGCTAGAGACTAACTTCAAGAACCCAAGAGAGGTTTTTCTTTATAACGATATTAACTACAAAAAATTCTCTTAGTTTCGGAAAATAGTTTTTTATCAGTGAGATATGATGTAATCTTTAACACCTATTTTTCCAGTTTGCTGCGAAATCCGCTACGTTTTTTGTTGTAGGTTATTGTTGCATAGAAGACTTGTTGTGCAAGGATGACAAAGTATCCAAAAGTGCACATGATGAATCATCACAGCCATATGGTTGAATTCTGATCGTGATCATTATTGTAAATAATATTTCGGTTACGATTATGATTTGGAAAATTCAGGTTTTCTATTTTTAGTGAATCCGTTTGAGTTATTGTTCTCTTACAAATAAAATAGATCCATAATTCTAGGAGAGAGTAGTTCGACCCTAAAATCAAAGGGTGACATTAGTTTTCTATATATGAGGATCATTTTCATGTAAAAGGGGTTGGTTGACAAATGTGGTAGACAACAACTATTGTATGTAATTTGAGTTTTGACCGGAATTTAATGCAAAGGTCCTGTAGCTTGACGATAAGATTCTAGTTGTAACAGTTGGATGTATTGTGCTTCTTTATTTGTGTATGTTCTTTCTTGTTATCTTTATTTCATATCTCTTTCTGTCTATTTTAGAACGAATTATCGAACCTGTGGATTTGTTGTACAACGCCCCTTGTTTGCGCCACTTAGACAAAACATTTTCCTCTAAATCCAACTTTGAATTCGTCCACAGTGGCACTCCCAAGTTACTTCTTGTAATTTCTCTTTCCACACACTACAGTTTTACACTGAAGTTTGTTTCTCGCCTAGCCTTATCCTCTTGAGTTCAGTCAGTGAGTCATTTGTCTCATCTCTTACACGGACCAAACCCATAGCCCAAGTCTTACTTTTCGGCACCAATATAACCAGAACCCATCATATCATAGGTGTTAAATCTAGCCATTGTTTTCAAAGTCATACCCTGTGCGGAGCCCACGCCATTTCCGAGAGAGCCCTCTCCAGATTCGAAAGGCTAGTTTCGAGTCTCAAAGTTGGTTGAAAAAGTTACCTTCGTCATTTGTTTATCAGCCGAACAAATTTATGGAGTGCTAACATTTTGGCGTCGTTGTCGGGGACATAATTGAATGAAACTTTCCCTAGGAAGAATGAAATTGTTGCAGTTCTAAGGTCTGAGAGAAGCAGACACTTAGGCACATATTGGCTATATTTCTGCTCTAGCGACTCCACACATCAGAAAATCAGTTTGAAGGTGATTCCACTGGCAGAAGAATCCAGAGCTAAATTTTTCATGGCGACTCCAATCAAGCTTCAAAT
>SNQJ01S0042968.1:12730-37662 GCA_010110895.2 Picea sitchensis | reverse complement strand
CCGAAATATGAAACAATATATTGACTTGATTTTTCACAATTTTAAAACCCTCTTTATGAATGAATGTGATAGGATATTGCTCAACAAGTGAAGCCCTTGTTCTTAGTAAACATGATTCCCCGGTTCATTGAGTTTTTCACAACTTGTCATTGAATAATAATTGGAGTGTGTCATTTGGAAGAAATGAAATGATGATATGTTTAATAAGGAACAATATATTAACAATTTTTTGTGTTCATATGATACTCTAATTTGTAGCACGCAGAATCAAAATCTTGAGTTGAATGTGGTGCACTTGTGCCAACTTATGGAGGATTGGGTGTGAGGGGGGTGATCCCTTCTTTATTTGTAAAGAGCGACTTGATGAATCTCTAACTCATTTGTTTTTTTCTAGAAAATCCTTGAGGTTGAAGGAAGGTAATGACTCAAAGTTGTCAAGTGTTCCCTTTGATAGGATAGAATGTTTCCACAACTAACCCCCTCTATTAAAAAACCAAAATGATAACTTTCCATGACTTGTCTTTGTCAATATTTAGACAAAAAATTCTCTAGAGTATCTTGAGTAGGATAATGAAAGCTAGAGGCCTACAATCCTAGATCCAAAGACAACCAATGATAGTTGGGGACCACCCCCAAGGGAAATGATGATACACCACATGAAATGGGCCTCGTCTCATTGGTTATGTAAGTTATGATTTTTAATGTTTATGCATTGGGTGTTTGGTGCTTGCCAAGAAAGAACTTCAAAAAAGATTGAATTTTTAAGTAATTATTTTACATTTCAATTTTTAAAGAGAACTCTTAATCAATCATATCACATTTTTAAAATTTACATAAATGTACCTTTTTAAAACAAATCACAAAAATATACATTTCACAATATAGAGTGTTAAAAATAAATTTATTAACGTATCATTATTATACCTTTGTTTACTATCTTGTTTTACAATTACTATGATGAAAATATAACAATTATGTCATGTAAATATAATTTTAAAACTCATTGTTAGTGTTAGACAATGTCCCTCATTATTGGGGGTTTGACGCTTAGGAATAAGTTGATTCGTCTTGACATCCTTTAGTGTTTCCATTTTATGGCAGACCCAAAAATACCAAACACCCTTTTTGGTACTATGTATATGCTCTTAGCATTGTATTATTAAATTACGTGGCCAACTACTCCTTGCTTCCATATCCTAAAACTTTTCTCTCTTAGGAGCACTAGGGCTTCAATAACATCCTAACATAGGGATATGCCATTATAGTAAGATAGCCTTGCGCTAAAGGGCTTGGTGTTATACTATGTTCACCCCTCTAGTCTTATATGTGTTCATGCATTTGCTGAGGAAGGGGTTTATGTATGTGGATATCTATTTATAGACCTAGAAAGATGAGTTGCCTCAAGTCGTAACTCTATGTGCCTTAGATATTTGATTTCATGGACATATTAAGAAAAATATATATCTATATATAAAGTTTGTCTTTGTAGTAACATTTAAGAAAGTGATCTACCGCATAACCCAATCATGTTTTCTAATCATTCATACTAAAATACATTCTCATTAGGTGAGATGCAAGATATTGTGATACTAAGTCTCAATATGTCCTAGGGTAACTATTATTATCCTTTACATAGAAATGAGTCGTTTCTTCCTTTTACTCTATCATTGTATTATGTCTTTTCATATATTATGATTAAGGTGGAACTTAACACAAGGAGTTCATTTTATATAAGGGATCAAGCCCATATTTCCAAATAGAAAACCTAACTGGTTGGCTAAGCTCAATATCATTGAGGTAACCACAATATTCCCCCTATGTAATGAAAAAAGGAAAGTGTACACACATCCGCATAAGCATGTATGGAGGGATCATATATGTTGTCTAATGATATTGGTTTCCTTGTCATTGTAAAAATCTAAAATCCCTCTTTCTCACAACTGAAATCACCCATTTGAAAAGAGCCGTAAATAGTGAAAAATTAGGCTTTAAAGGAGAACCCTTGAACTAGAAAACACCTCTACCCTTAAATATGGGATAAAGCTATATGTGATTTTGAGTCATTAGGTCAAATCATGATCATGTAAAATTGTATTCAAGTCCTCCATGAAATATCAAATGTAGACTCCATATGTTCTTAGAGCACATCCAAAGCATAAATAAGCACATCCATTATCAAGAAGCAACAAATAAGTAGAGAAACAAGTTTGATGAGAAACATAGGAGTAAAGCAGAGAAATATTGAGCATTGATGATAAGCATTTTGGCAGTGGTTAAAGGAATTCAAGAAAGAGACATTAGATGATAGACACACACAGAAGACCTTAAAAGAGAAGACAATGATACCAAAAAATTTGAATTGATTGAAACCCTTGATAGACAAGTTATAGAATATCTCCCTCGGTCATGAAAAAGAAAGGAGAGGAATGGTAGGATTGATTGATGCCACAGACCCTTGTCGATTCCATAAAACGATCCCCTAGGAGTGGCAGTTCATTAGAGCTACAATAGAGTGTTCCTTGACGATTCTTATGAGGAGTAGACTTTGCAGTTGGTAGGAGGAAACAATGGGTTCCCTTCAACTAGTAGAGAATGTTGAAAGCATGGATATAGAGGAGTGAGATATGTGATATGTATTCATTGAGATGCATTGGAATCCAGTCACGATAAACCTTGTACATATGTATCCTCCTATACAGTTGGCGACTATTGGATTGTTTGATGGGAGGATTCCATTACACAAATTGCATCCTTTATAATGGGGTAATGAACATAAATTTCCTCAATCCAATGGAAATGAAACAAGGTTGTGAAAAGGAACTAGAGCATGTCGACCAATGTTTGTAGTCCATAACCTTTGATGAGAAAGCACAAACTAGTGTTGATAAACCTCAGGCCTTACTAAAAGTTAATGAAGTTTGTCAACACTGGGATGCTCAAGTGAGATATTTCCTTCACAAGCTTCAAACAGGAGAACAATCGATCAACGACATTTTCAAGGCCCTATACTAATAAGGAATATTTTTAAACTAACTCTATGATCAATATAATCAATGAATGGCTCATCAAGTAAGAGGATCTTGAGGAATAATTTATCAATGATTATAGACTATTTTTTCATCTCAAGGCCCCAAAGAAGAACATAGGGTGGCCATGTATACTTGTCTTGATGTGGCCTCTTGTTGAATTATAAGGAATATGAAAGAATGCATGAGAAACTACTAACTTTGGATCCTCTTGTAGTGGCATTGATGGATATGATTGAGGATGTGTTGTTGAGATTGGTTGAATTTTCCAGCAAGTTTAATAAAGCACATAATATTTTTTTGGGTCATACCTACTCTAGGTATACACAAATTCCATCAAAAAACAATTGTTAGGGTATTGTGTTAAAAAACAAAAGTAGGGCCATATGTAAGCGTAGGGACCTTAAAATTGTTACAAATTGGAGATCAATTACATTGTTTAATATTTTACCTTACAAATGTTTTCCAAAGTCTTGGACATCTGCATCAAGTAACTCTTACCTAAGATCATTTGTCCATAATAGAGGATTTTCATTAGAGGGTGTTTCATTCTAGATAATGTGATAACACAATCGGAGGGTATTGGATGGACAATATTTCTCGAATTCATTAATATTGACTTTGAAAATGATTATGATAAGTTTGAGTGTCTCTTCATTTTGGCATGCTCAAGACCCTAGGTGTTGGTAAATTCTCTCTCAATGCATATGAGACATGCCTATCCATAAACAAAAGTAAATCCAAGGATGTGGGGATTGTTAGGTCCCTCTAACAAATTTACCCATTGACCCTAGATATTTATGTCATTTTTCTCCCATAATAGGGAGCTAGACAAATAGTGCATGGCCAATTTGTATAAGACTCGTTCATCATTATTCTCTAGGACAAGTCTCCATGGAGAACATCATGCACTACATCCATATATTTTTTATGCTTCGGGCTCCAAAATATGGTGGCTAAAACTCAATTTGATAGACAAATCCTTTAGGTATTTCTTACTTGGTTAATTGATTAGGGTTTTTCTTGGATCCAATCATGCTAGATCTTTAATTTCCTTGGCATCCCCTTCACCTTTCAGGGTTCACCAATAGACCTTTGGGATATGGTTATTTAACATATGGAAAAGAACATTGAGAAGTAGGGAATGGAGACTTTAGCTTTGGTTGTCAAATTTTCGATATGTATAAATTCAAAGTAGCCACCCAAGTTTAATATTCTTCCTATTACGTCCCATCTATTAATTCTTACTAATAGCTTAATTAATCATTGTGTACATTTCTCTAGGCCAATATAAATGGGAGCAAAGGATTTCACAATTATTTTGCAACCATAGATACCAAGGAGGCATGGGGATTATTAAGACATGTATCCAAGCCAAGGCACTTTGTCCAAAATGGGTTTTCAAAGGAAATAGGAAGGAAATGGAACTTGGAAAGTGCTTTGAAGGAATTACATGCACTTAGGATGCCCCTAAGAAAGAATTATTGGACAAGTATCACTTTGAAAACTCATTGTTATTGTTAGACAATGTGAAGGTAAAATTTGAACTTTTGTTTCTTATAGAGTACTTTGAAGGCTAGAAGGTGATTAAATCCCATGTTATTTGGTAAGACCAAGCTTTCAGGTCCAGTCTATCCTTGAATGGGAATTTCTTATGGCGGTCCACTATTCCATTTCATGAATGAAAAATTCTGACCAACTGAACATGGATCTTAGCCTTGTGATATTTTAGAAGAGACATAGTACATATTTGATGCCTTGAGTTGACATTGACTGCCTTTCAAGGAGTTGAAAGTCAAATTTCAGTAAACCAATATTCTAGAAATGTTGGCATTTGATTGAATCAAATAAATTATTATTCTCTATTTTCATAAAGATAGGCTTGTGATCTTCTAAAGCCTCATGGAAGGGTTGAAAATGAAACAAGGCTAAGGACATTAAGAAGTACAAATCCATTGATGGTTATAAATGGTTATATCATAATCCTATCTTAGATGGCTAGTTGAATAAACTTTGGTGGCTCAAATCTAAGAAAATGACTAGGGTTGATTGATTGTAGTGTTTAGAAGCCTTTGGTTGAGCCCAAAAAGGTATTTATTGTTCAGTTGAGCCCAAAAATGTATTTATTGTGTTGTCCCTCATTCTTGGGGGTTTGACACTTAGGAATAAGTTGATTCACCTTGGCATCCTTTAGTGTTTCCATTTTATGGCAGACCCAAAAATACCAAACACCATTTTTGGTATGATGTATATGCTAAGTCCACTTAGGGTTGTATTATTAAATTATACGTTCATTTGTGGGATATTAAAGAATACCCATAATTTCACTAGATATTGAAAAATACCCTCAAAATTATTTTGGTGAACCCCCCTCCTAATACATCTATACAATTTAGAAACCCCCTATTTTTACTAGATATCTAGGTATCTGTTTTTTTGTGGAATTTTAAATACCCCTTTTTATTTCTACCCTTAGTAGATTGACATGAAAAAACTCTTATAAGCTCATAATCACAAAAATAAAATAAAAAATGAAAACAAGTTCATCGACATCCTAACATAGGGATATGCATAGCCTTGGGTTAAAGGGTTTGGTGTAGTATTCCTAGCATAGGGATATGCATAGCCTTGGGTTAAAGGGATTGGTGTTATACTACGTTCACCTCCCTAGTCTAATATATGTTCATGCATTTGTTGAGGAAGGGGTTTATGTATCTGGATATCTATTTGTAGACCTAGAAAGATGAGTTGCCTCAAGTCTTAACTCTTTGTGCCTTGAATCTTTGATCTCATGGACATATTAAGAAAAATATATATGTATATATGAAGCTTGTCTTTGCAGTAATATTTAAGTAACTATTATACCCTATAACCCATTCATGTTTTATAATTGTTGAGACCAAAAGACACTCTCACAAGATATTGTGATAATGACGCTCAATATGTCCTAGGGGAATTATTATTATTATCCTTATTTTCTTCCTTGTACTCTATCATTGTATTATGTCTTTTCATATATTATGACTAAGGTGGAACATAAGGCAAGGAGTTTATTTTATCTAAGGGATCAAACCCATCTTTCCAAATAGAAAACCTAACTGGTTGGTTGAGCTCAATAACATTGAGGTAACCATAACCCAAGTGTAATATTCTTCCTATTACATCCCATCTATTAATTCTTACCAATAGATCAATAAATATATGTGTACCTTTCTCTAGGTCAATATAAATGGGAGCAAAGTATTTCACAATTATTTTGCAACCATAGATACCAAGGAGGCATGAGGATTATTAAGACATGTATCCAAGTCAAGGCACTTTGTCCAAAATGGGTTTTCAAAGGAAATAGGAAGGAAATGTAACTTGGAAAGTGATTTCAAGGAATTACATGCACTTAGGATGCTCCTAAGAAAGAATTATTGGACAAGTATCACTTTGAAAACTCATTTTTAGTATTAGACAATGTGAAGGTGAAATTTGAACTTTTGTGTCTTATAGAGTACTTTGAAGTCTAGAAGGTGATTAAATCCCATTTTATTTGGTAAGACCAAGCTCTCACGTCCAGTCTATCCTTGAATGGGAATTCCTTATGGTGGTCCCTTATTCCATTTCATGAATGAAAAATTATAACCAACTCAACATGGTTCTTAGCCTTGAAACATTTTAGAAGATTCATAGCACATATTTGAGGCCTTGAGTTGACATTGACTACCTTTCAAGGAGTTGAAAGTCAAATTTCAGAAAACCAATATTCTAGAAATGTTGGCATCTGATTGAATCAAAGAAATTAGTATTCTCTCTTTTCATAAAGATAGGCTTGTGATCTTATAAACCCTCATGGAAGGGTTGAAAATGAAACAAGGCTAAGTTCATTAAGAAGTACAAATCCATTGATGGTTATAGATGGTTGCTTGGTTAGTTAATTAAAGTTTTTCTTGGATCCAATCATGCTAGATCTTTAATTTCCTTGGCATCCCCCTCACCTTTCAGGGTTCACCAATAGAACTTTGGGATATGGTTATTTCACATATGGAAAATAACATTGAGAAGTAGGGAATGGAGACTTTAGCTTTGGTTGTCAAATTTTAGATATGTATAAATTCAAAGTAGCCACCCAAGTTTAATATTATTCCTATTACGTCCCATCTATTAATTCTTACTAATAACTGAATAAATCATTGTGTACCTTTCTCTAGGCCAATATAAATGGGAGCAAAGGATTTCACAATTATTTTGCAACCATAGATACCAAGGAGGCATGGGGATTATTAAGACACGTATCCAAGCCAAGGCACTTTTTCCAAAATAGGTTTTCAAAGGAAATAGGAAGGAAATGGAACTTGGAAAGTGCTTTCAAGGAATTACATGCACTTAGGATGCCCCTAAGAAAGAATTATTGGACAAGTATCACTTTGAAAACTCATTGTTAGTGTCAGACAATGTGAAGGTAAAATTTGAACTTTTGTTTCTTATAAAGTACTTCGAAGGCTAGAAGGTGATTAAATCCCATGTTATTTGGTAAGACCAAGCTTTCAGGTCTAGTCTATCCTTGAATGGGAATTTCTTATGGTGGTCCATTATTCCATTTCATGAATGAAAAATTCTGACCAACTCAACATGGCTCTTAGCCTTGAGATATTTTAGAAGAGACATAGCACATATTTGATGCCTTGAGTTGAAATTGACTACCTTTAAAGGAGTTGAAAGTCAAATTTCAGTGAACCAACATTCTAGAAATGGTGGCATTTGATTGAATCAAATAAATTATTATTCTCTATGTTCATAAAGATAGGCTTGTGATCTTCTAAACCCTCATGGAAGGGTTGAAAATGAAACAAGGCTAAGGACATTAAGAAGTACAAATCCATTGATGGTTATAAATGGTTATATCATAATCCTATCTTAGATGGATAGTTGAATAAACTTTGGTGGCTCAAATCTAAGAAAATGACTAGGGTTGATTGATTGTAGTGTTTAGAAGCCTTTGGTTGAACCCAAAAAGGTATTTATTGTTCGGTTGAGCCCAAAAATGTATTTATTGTGTTGTCCCTCATTCTTGGGGGTTTGACACTTAGGAATAAGTTGATTCACCTTGGCATCCTTTAGTGTTTCCATTTTGTGATAGACCCAAAAATACCAAACACCGTTTTTGGTACTACGTATATGCTAAGTCCACTTAGGGTTGTATTATTGGATTACATGGCCAACTACTCCCTATTTCCATATCCTAAAAATTTGTTCTCTTAGTACCACTAGGGATTTGAAAATAAGTGAACATATGACATAGCATGTTCATTTGTGGGATATTAAAGAATACCCATAATTTCACTAGATATTGAAAAATACCTTCAAAATTATTTTGGTGAACCCCCCTCCCAATACATCTATAAAATTTAGAAACCCCCTATTTTTACTAGATATCTAGGTATTTGTTTTTTTGTGGAATTTTGAATACCCCTTTTTATTTCTACCCTTAGTACATAGACATGAAAAAACTCTTATAAGCTCATAATCACAAAAATAAAATAAAAAATGCAAACATATTCATCAACATCCTAACATAGGGATATACATAGTTTTAGGTGAAAGGGCTTGGTGTTATACTACGTTCACCTCTCTGGTCTAATATATGTTCATGCATTTGTTGAGGAAAGGGTTTATGTATCTCGATATCTATTTGTGGACCTAGAAAGATGAGTTGCCTCAAATATTAACTCTTTGTGCCTTGAATCTTTGATCTCATGGACATCTCTCTCTCTCTCTCTCTCTCTCTNACATGAAGCTTGTCTTTGCAGTAATATTTAAGTAAGTGATGTACCCCATAACCCATTCATGTTTTCTAATCGTTACCAAAAGACACTCTCACAAGAGATTATGATATTGAGGCCCAATATGTCCTAGGAGAATTACTTCCTTGTACTCTATCAAGATTATGATACTGAGGCCCAATATGTCCTATGAGAATTATTATTATCCTTTAAGTAGAAATGAGTCATTTCTTCCTTGTACTCTATCATTGTATTATGTCTTTTCATATATTATGACTACGGTGGAACATAACCCAAGGAGTTTATTTTATCTAAGGAATGAAACCCATATTTCCAAATAGAAAACCTAACTGGTTGGTTGAGCTCAATAACATTGAGGTAACCATAATATTCCCCTTTTGTAATGAAAAAAGGAAAATGTACACACATCAACATAAGCATGTATGGAGGGATCATATATGTTGCCTAATGATATTGGTTTCCATGTCATTGTAAAAATCCAAAAGCCCTCATTCTCACAACTGAAATCACCCATTAGAAAAGTGTCGTAAATAGTGGAAAATTAGTGTTTGTAGAAAACCCTTGAACTAGCAAACACCTATGCCCTTAAATATGGGATAAAGCTATGTGTTACAAAACAAAACACAAAAATATACATTTTACAATATAAAGTGTTAAAAATAAATTTATTTACTATCTTATTTAAGATGAAAAAATAACAACAATAATCTGATAGTTTAGATTTATATGGTGAGAGTTTTGTTTTTGAAATATTATGAATAACCACAATGTTCTCTATTGTTTGTCGATGTTTGGGATCCATAACAAGATCCATCTTTAAACCATAAAAACATGAGTAAACAAAACAATAATGTCATATAAATATAATTTCTGAAAAGTTTCAAATGAAAACTACATTCTCCAATTCCAATTCATACAGGGGTGGACAGGGATTTTTTTACATAAGAACTACATTCTCCAATTCCAATTCATACACTGGTGGACACTCATTTTTTACATAAGAAAATAGAGACTCTCTAAATCCGCGAACATAGACTTTATTTTTAGGCCCACAAGATTTGAGTGACCCACAACCATTCTTGGCCATGCATGAAACAAATGTAATTATATGCCTAAATTCATCTATACTCTTACAGTCCCATAAACCGTACTAATCGTGGGAGCCCAAATGCTGCATCTGTTCGAATCTACATAATAACTACACACCATGTCTATGTGGATTGAATTACAAGGAAATTGCTTCTGAATGACTCCGAGGCTGCGTTCTTCATCGGCCAGGTTTAACCAAGGCATCAATGTTGCGTTTTCTTTGTCGACTTTTGCACCTGCAGCAATGATTGCACATCTATTACCCCTTTGGATCTTTAGTTGTATGTCATTGGAAGGTTTTAAATTTTCCACCCACTTCCCTAAAGAGTATACTTGTCGCCTCCATGAGAGAGGGAGTGGGTTACATATTAAATGCATAATATAGCAGAATAACATATTGATGTTGCTGTAAAGCCAAATCCTCAATGTTGTGTTGAACTCCATCATAGCTGATATAACGCTCAATGTTGTGGGAATGATCCAATGGACCTTGTCCTTCTTCGTTTGAAGAAACAAGCCCACCAAATTTATAATTTTCAGAAGTTTCTCCTCCGACACTGACAAGTTGACAGGTAAGAGCGTGTGATCGTTTAAAAGGACGCTCACGTGTTGATTGTAGAGGATGACTCCATCCAATGCTTCCACCAAAGTCATGACACCGCCCGTGCTGATCCCTTCCCAAAATTCTCTCTGACCTTTCAAAAACACAGCGCTTAAGTTGAGACTGGGGTCCACGGCGGCGGCGGCGGCGAAAGAGGCGGCGGCGGCGTCGGCGGTGCTGGCGGAGGCGGCGAAGGGGACTTTGAAAATACGTCCGAAGGTCAGCAGTTCCTGCCAGATTATGAGAGTGATGTAATAACACATTTTCCCGTCGATGAAGAGCATGTTTCCCCTTCTCTCGAGAAAGAACTCCTCTTTCAAGTAAGACAGAGTGAAACTATCGGGACTATCCGCCTCGATGCCCCTCCTCTCAGACGGAATTTCCGCTTGGAGCACAAAACAATTGACTTGCTTGAAAACTCGACCAGGAAGATATTGCAGCCGAGAATGAGCTGGGGAGAGTCCAGAGCGTCGAAGCACCTAGCCGACTACGCCTTGTATCAGTGCCCCAACCGGTGTGAGCTTCATGAACTGCCATAAACCCAGGGCTAATTGCAAAGCCAGCAGGACGTTATTCAAAATCAACTCGAATTCTGTATTTGACATCCTTCCTGTATTTGAGCAGAGTCAATTCAGTCTGTTAGTCGTTCTCCTCCTCGTTCGAAATCACAGTCTGCTAATCTTTCTTCTCCTCTACTTAACAATCTGCATCCTGCTAATCTTTATTCTCCTTTACTTAACAATCTGCATCCTCCTTTTGTAGGAAAATAAGACATATTATTCTTTTTCTTCGGATCTTGATATACAAGCATATTTTGTTTATCTTCTGGTTTCACTTTAAGTGGAAAAGAAAAAGATAAATTCGGCGTGGGAAGACACGAATTGGTTTCACTTAAGTGGAAAAGAAAAAGACAAATTCCGCATGGGAAGACACGAATTCCTTCAAGATAGATAACACTCTTCATGTCCTTTTTTCTGACTCCTCTGTTTTCTTTAGTTTGTTCTTGTATTCATCTTGTTGGAGGTCCGAGATGAGATTCTACATTTTACACGAAGGAGGGCATTTTCCTTTTTTGGCATCTTCTTATTTTCCTTTACATCTTCATATTCGGCTATCCATCACTGGTTAGAGATGAACACACTGCCCATCTCCTTTATTATTATTTTTTTCTTCATCTTCTCTCAGGTCCGGGTCCGAGATGAGATGTTACACGTATTGGTTGGTTTGCATGTGAATTAAGTTGCGTTTCGTTTATCTAGAAACGCAAAAGATAGAATTCCATTAGCGGAACCATGTCGAAAGATGAATTCGTTTATCTGGTGCTTTCTAATCTTCCATCAAATCTTGTTGAAACTTTCTTTCCATTATGTTGCTTAAATCCAATGATATAAAAGGTTAAAATTCTCATAATCTAAAATTCCATAGAATTTTTAATGCTTTAAGTTGATTAAAGGAAGGCATTTTCTTTTTTTTCCGTGGGCATATTTTTTCTGTTCTTCCATTTTTCCGTGAGCATATTTTTATTTTTCTTAGGATCTTGATATACAAGCCATCCCTTACAGGTTACAAGACATGGTGTCCACCAACATCTTTTCATTCTGTTGCAGGTCTCAGATGAGATTCTTATGCATGTACTGCTTGGTTTGATACCTTACGTTTTTCTTCTGCTTTCACTTTGACTAGAAAAGCAGAAGATGAATTCGATGAATTCCGGGTGGGAAAAACGAAATCCGTAAAGATGAACACACAATTCAGGGAGACACGCACACTTTCTTCATCTTCATCTTCTTGCGGGTCCGAGGTCAGATTCTATTTGTCACTGGTTTGCATATGAACGAAGGAAGGATTTTTCTTTTTTGGGCATCTGCCTATTTTCTTTTACATCTTCATCATCTTTAGCCATCCATCACTTGTTATGCATTTGATTATCATCATTCCGGGTCCAAGAAAGACTAGATTCTACCTTGACTCGTTGGTTTTCATTCATGTGAATTAAGGTTTTTCACCATTCGCAGCGGTCGCCGAGAGTATAGGAGCCTCTTCGTGTTCTTGTTTAGCATCCATAGCCAGAGAGAGACGTCGATCCAACAACTCCAGACGAAAATGCACGTCCTGCACCTCGCTGCGCGACTCGAAAATTAATTGTTGAGTGTTTGACACCACCTCCAGAATTCACTGGGAATTCTCTTCATTTTGAATTTTTTGTTTGTCCACAGAGGCGGCCTCTGAGGGGCGCCCGCCCATCTACCGGCTGCGAGGAGGTGGCGGCCTGGTCACCCTGTGAAGAGTCGTAATTCTGGCTAGGTTGTGGGGTCTCGGAAGAAGTCCACCCTGCTAGATATTTTGGGGCATAACCCAGAGAGCTTCCTTTCCACTTTCCACTTTTCTATCAAACTATTCAATTTTACATCCTCAACCAGAGGGAATGTAGTCAATTATTCAATTTTACATCCTCAACCAGAGTCCTCTTCTTGAACCGAGCCCTGAGAAGGGGTTTTAGAGTGTGTTTTTCCTCTTAGCCTTACTTCGCTCCAATAGACCGTGATAATAGGTCTGTCTACTAGAATGTGAGCTCCCCAGCCTCTTTTCGAGCGTCCATGCCGACCTCTGCATAACGAAGTTGGAAGGGAAAAAACTCTTGATACAAAGTGGGAAAAAACTCTTGATACAAAGTAACATGAGCCAGATGATGCCTTATGCACTACAGTGCCTCCAATGAAACAAACCAGTGAAATGTTCATCCCCTACCTTGCTAGGTTCCCATAAAACTTTTAGTTCGAGGGAATTCATGGCTGCCTGTGTCGTGTTAATGGACTCTTACCGGGAGTTAATGCCTTCCTCCATCCTTTGCTGTATTGAGAAACTGCTCCAGTTTTGAGTGCACTTTGGGTGTGACGAGCTATGAATGCCTTGGGCGGGCGACCACCAAGTGACGACCTTCCACGTCCGGCGTCCGGCTCGAGAAGCAAGGCGCTGCCACTTGCCTTGGTGTAGGAGCTGCCTTGCATTAACAACCCAATAAACCTGGATCCTCTGCTGGCAAGTGCCCTTGACTTGTGTGTCCACTATCTGATCAGTGGATGCATGTTTCATGCAATCAGGGTTGAGCTATGTTGGCGTCAACTATTCTGTGATCTCTGAGGTGTCCAACAATGGTGGAAAATATGGTCGAAGGAGGTACACATTGAACACTGGGTGCAAGTCAAGGAAGGGTGGAGTGTTGAGCTCAAAAGCATTTCTACCCACAGCCTTGGTGATAGTGTAAGGCAAATAGCGAAGAGGACAGAGCTTCTAATGGGGCCCTGTAAGGCACTCTTTAGGCAAATGTAACCAGACCTTGTCTCCCACCTGAAACTGGTGCAGTACCCTGTGTTGATCATGGCGCTGCTTGTACTTAGCATTGGCTTTCTGTAAAATCTCATGGACCTATTGGCAGATGTATTGAATCTGCTCAATGAATCTGGTGGCTTTTTCGGCCTCAGACTAAACATGAAAACATTCTTCTTGTTTGGTTGCAAGAGGTAGTGCAACATCAATGGGACCCAAGGGTTGAAATCCCAACCCCACTAGAAATGGGCTATGGTCGATGGAGCTATGGAGAGCCATGTTGTAGCTATGCTGAACATAGGGAAGACTCTCATCCCATGTACGCAGATGCTTAGAATTGTACATGCATAGGATGTGCACAATCATGTGATTGACGACCTCTGTCTGGCCATTGGTTTGGGGGTGGAAAGCAGTGGATTTAGTGATCTTTGTGAGCAACAGTGACCAAAGACTTGACCAAAATGTGATGAGGAACTTGTTGTCTATCTAAGGTGATGGTCTCTAGTATCCCAAAATGGACCCACACCCGTTCTAAGAAGAGCTTGGCAGTATCTGTCGTTGTGATGCTCTTCTTGCAGGTTGTGATAATGACCATCTTCGAAATCCGATCAACCACCACAAATACGCAATCATTGTCGTTCTTGATGGATGGAAGGCCAGACATTTAATCCATCGATATGGATTCCCAAGGCCTCTAGGGAGTAGGAAGAGGGGTGTATAAGCCTTTCTTCTTGATGGATGGCTTGGCAATGGCACATGTAGTGCAAGATCTGATATACTTGCTGACGTCTTGTCGAAGTTTTGGCCAATACAAATGTTTATGTAGAACGACCACAATTTTCTCCAAGCCAAAATTTCCTTCCATCCGACTATAGTGAGCCTCCCAAATCATCTTTGCACGCTCGCTTATGGGAACACATAGGTGGCCCAGATGGCATAACAATCCATCCTGGATGTGAAAATCGGTGACATTTTCTCCTATACCTAAGAGTTGATAGGTGGTGGCGAAGTCAAGGTCATGTTGATAAATTTGGGGCCACTTAGATGCCTCATGCCCACAAGAATGAAGCACTATGGTGAGTGCAACAACGAGAGGGTGACTGAGGTAGTCAACGACATGATTTGTGCTCCTTGTTTTATACTTGATGTTGAGATGGAACTTTTGTAGGTATGTGGACCACTTTTGATGGAGGTCGTTCTACAACTTCCCCTATGTCTATATGAACTACAAAGGCTTGTGATCAGTGTGGATGATTGTCTCATTTCCCAGAATGTAATGTTTCCATTGATGGTAGGCTTGCACAATGGAATACATTTCTTTTTCATAGGTGGTGTATTTCTAGAAAGTATCTGAGAGTGTCTCATTATGGTATGCTATTGGACGACCATGCTAAGTGAGAACTGCGCCTACAACATAGTCATAGGCCTCAGTCTCAATCTCGAACGGTTTTTGCAGATTAGGTAAGGAGAGTACTGGAGTTGAGCACAAGCGATGCTTTAGATCGCCAAATGTTTGTTGTTATGCCTACCCCCATGCAAACTTTTCCTTGCCACCACCCTTGGTTACTTGGATAAGGGCCCATGAAATATGGGACAATCCCAACATGAACTTTCGGTAGAAGTTTGCAAGTCCCAAGAAGCTCTGAATCTCAGTTAGTGTGGTCAAGGCTAGCCAGTCACAAATGACTTGGATCTTAGCTGGATCCACATGTACCCCATGCTCATCAACAATGTAGCCCAAGTATTGGACCTTGTTCATGCCAAAGGACCATTTTTCCAAGTTGGCATATAGCTTGTGCTGCCGCAAAGTGCCCAAAACCTATTGAATATTGATCCAGAATTGGATCCAGGAGCTTGATGGTGCTCAGAAAGGTCTAAAAATAAAAGTTCTCAGAATGGATTTAAAACGGATGTGTGCGTAGGCCTCATCGATATGATCCCAACGCAACTTGAATGGGATCAAACATGCATCGTATGCTCCAGATATCATGATCTTTTCATTTGGCCAAACAGGTAAAAAAAATGATGATTGTACAGTCCGTACAATGCCACGTGGCAGCTGACTATACAAGCCGTATGGTCGTACAATTGATGTGGTAGGGTACGTGGCGCTAACATGGACAGAGGATGATTGGGCAGTTGATGTGACAGGTGGACCTATTAGAGAGTGACATGTGTCACCACAACAAGGGTGACACGTGGCACATTCGTACTAGTGATGTGGTAGGTACAGTGGCTGACACCTAGGAAGACAACTAGATGAATTGGAAAGAGACACATGGAAGTACTCTCAGCGTATGGTCCAGTGCCACGTGGCACCCCGTTATTGGACGTCAGTTTTAGCAAAAGTTTGTANGGACGGGATTTGAACCCACGACCTCTATCCGAGCTAGTGACTTGGCAGGGCCGGGATAGCCAGCCCGCCCTTGGTGGTCCTTGAAATGTAATGTGTTAAATTTTTATTTAAACTTAAACTATGGTATAGTCGGTGGAAATAAGGGCTGGGGCCTAGCCCCAACCCCCGGTCACAATACTTACCACATACCTTATCATATGGCCACGGGTCTCATCCATTGGCACGGAGGTTGGATAAGGGATGAACCCCTAGATCCTGGTCATATCACCTTTCCACCATATGACTTGGAAGCTTATAATGTGAATTAGTGTGAAGATAAGGGGCTTAGCCCCGGTCAGTTGGGCTAGCCCGTCGACCAGGGGCTAAACCGTTGGGAGCCTAGGTACATAAAGCACGTGGGAGCCAGGTGCCTGGCCACATGGTGAGCACACAAATGATCCAGAGTTGATTGTTAAGGGGGGGGCGACACGCAAGGGTTAGCCCATGGACACCTGGAGGGTTCCCATATGACCCGGGGCTCGAGAAAAAAGGGTTGTGCCCCAACATATTTGCAGAAGTGGGTTCTTCACTATATAATAGTGATTTTAAATGATTTTATTTAGCAAAATTGAGAGATTTTGGTCATTTTTGGAGGATATTGGGCCCTTTTTGAAGCCAGATATTGGGGGGAAGTTGGGAGATGGTTACCAACTTCAGATCTATATAAACTAGGGCTTCTTGAAGCCAATGGAGGAGGTTCAGAACAGAGCTATGCTGAATATTTGCCAAGCCAAATCCATTTCTATGCAGGGAAGTTGTTGAGGAGAGCACCTTTGCGGGTCATTTCTGGGAGCTCCGGTCATCCGATTTCAGTGCCATCTGTTTTGTTTGGTTCTAGAGATCTAGTAGAACAAGACCAGATCAGTTTGTAACCTTTTAGGCACTGCTGTGATGTATTTTTAAATCTTAGAACAGAAATAGGAAAGCTCACCCATTGAGACAAAGGCTTGGAGACGTAGGCTAGATTGTTGAACTTTGTTATCACTTTGGTGTTTTATGGTTTGTTGTTCTCATGCTTATGTTCAGATATGTACATTGTTTTATGGATGCCATGTTTACTTTATAATTCTTCTTCTTTCATTCATCTTCCTAAATGGTAAATAAACACATGCATAATAACTCAACTATTGTCATTTAAAAGATCTTTTCGGATCAAGTGGTATCAGAGCTAGTTGACGTTTGGATTTGAGTTTTGCATGATTACCAGAGAAAAGCTACATCATTGTGAAGGTGATCTTTTTGAAGAGAATCCATTGATTGGATTGAGAAAGAGAACTTCTCAAATCGAGAAGATGGCATCAGAAGAGGGACTTTCTCAGGATGAGAAAGAGTTTCGAAAAAAATTCTTCCCCATGTCGGAGATGATGAAGGTTTTGTATGAAGACTACTTGGAACGAAAGAGACCAAATCTGGGTGAATCTTCAAAGGTAAAAAGTGAAGAAGGAGAGGATCCTCCTGAAATTCCTCCTTCACCTCCATCTTCACCTCCATCTTCTCCTTCTTCTTCAAGTTCAAGTTCTAAATCCATTGCAAAGAAACATGTCCATAAACATAAGAATGAAATGCCTTTATTAAAACTTGATGTTAAATTTGAATTACCCATGTATGATGGTGAAGTCAATGCAGAGAAACTTGATAATTGGGTTAGATAGATGGAGGTTTATTGCAGTGTGCAACAAATCAAGGATGAGGCAACTCAGATCAAGTTGGCATCACTTAGAATTGCAGGCACAACACTCATCTGGTGATAGAGCAAGTTGCAAAATGGCACCCAACAAGTGGGTAATGTATTTCCATCATGGAAAAGTTTTATTTCTACACTTAGAAAGAAATTCTATCCTTTAGGTTATAAAGAGAAAGGGTTAATTGAATGACAAGCTCTTAAACTAAGAAAATGACAAACAATGCAAGAATACACGTATGTCTTTCGTAAAATGGCATTGATGTTAGATATTCCTTTACATACATAAGAAACTCTTATGAAGTATATAAGAGGTTTACCTGCACATATTCTAAATACTGTATTCATGTTTGGAGCTAGTAATCTTGAAGAGGCTTTTGTTTAAGTGACATACATTGAAGCAGGGAAAAGATGGGTTGGTGTATCAGGGAAATCGTCTTCAAGGAAAGAGAACAAAAGGAAGTGTCATGGCAAGAAGGAAAATTAAGTGGCAAGAAATGAAAAGAAGCCCTCTTGCAAGCATTGCAAGAAAGAGGGGCATGATGAGGACCGTTGTTGGAAATTGCATCCCGAGAAGAGACCGAAGTGGTTCAAAGAAAGGAAAGGGAGGCAAACAGTTGCAGCAACAACACGACCAACAAACTTGAGATCAGATTTAGGTGATGAATCTAAAGTCTCATTGGTTGGTATGATAGGTAATATTGGTGAAGGATTTGATTGTAGAAGTAAATTGTTTCACATAAGGGTTATCACGAGGCACACTAAGGCTAACACATTGATAGATAGTGTATCTCAATCTAACTTAATTTCAGAGGAATTGGTTAAGCAATTGGGATTAAAAACACAGATACATCATAAGCCTTACACACTTAAATGGATAAGCAACAATCATTAATTGCACATAATAAAGTAGTGCATATTAAAATTTGCAATTTCATCTAAGTTTGTGGATGAGGTAACATGTGATGTGGTGCCACTAAGTGAATGTGGAATGGTCTTAGGTAGTCCATACTTGTATGATCGTAAAGCAATATTCTACAGGGAAAAGAATCAATATCACTTAATCAAATCAGGTCAATAATATGTTGTTCATGCTCATCATATAAAGGCAAATAAATCTCTTCAAACAATGGAACAATTAAGAAAAGTGGCTCAAGCAAGCAACACACCTATAATTGTTTCAAATCAAGTAATTGATCTTAAGCAAGAACATGAGATGATTGTGGAATGGAAAATCAATCACACTTTGCTTCAAGATAAGCTAATGTCATGCAAATATTACAAACATATAAGCTCATTTGTAGTCATATTTTTTATGCTATCATTAGTAATGTTGTCAACATGGATGATAGTGGCTTCAGTAAGATGTGATAGGGTACAAATGGCTAACAATATGCTGCCAGTTATCATGATTGTGTTACAATTGATCTTGATGAGACAGGTGCTTAGGACAGAGTTCAAAGACAAAGAACAAGTTTGGTGGCCTATCCCAAACTTGATGACTGGTCAATAACCTTTGGGGACCAAAAGGACTTTAGTGGGGAGGTGTGATCTAGAATTGAATCTAGGAGCTTGATGGGGCTCAGAAAGGCCTAAGAATCAAAGTTCTCATAATGGATTCAAAATGAACGTGTGCGTAGGCCTCATCGATACGAACCCAACGCAACTTGAACGGGCTCAAACGAACATCGTATGCTACATATATCGTGATCTGTTCATTTGGCCAAACAGACACATCAAATGATGATTGTATAGTCCATACAGTGCCACATGGCAGCTGACTATATAGGCCATTAGATCGTACAACTAACGTGGCAGGGTACGTGGCGCTAACGTGGACAAAGGTTGACTGGGTAGTTGATGTGACAGGTGGACCTATCAGGGAGTGACACATGTCACCACGGCAAGGGTAACACATGGCACATCCATACTGGTGACATGGCAGGTCCAACACGTGACAGGTACAACAGCTGACACCTGGGCAGACAACTGGATGAATTGGAAAGCGACACATGGTAGTACTCTTGGTGTATGGTACGGTACCACATGACCCAAACATGGGCTACCACATGGCACCCCGTTATTGGATGTCGGTTTTAGAAAAATTTTGTATGGAGCGGACGGGATTTAAACCTGTGACCTCTGTCCGGACTAGTGACTTGGTAGGACCGGGCTAGCCAGCCCGCCCTCGGTGGTCCTTGAAATAATGTGGTAAATTTTTATTTAAACTTAACCTATGGTATAGTCAGTGGAAATAAGGTTTGGGGCCTAGCCCCATCCTTAGGTCGCAATACTTACCGCATATCTTATCATATGCCCACAGGTCCCATCCACTGGTGCGAAGGTTGGATAAGGGATGAGCTCCCGAATCCCGATCATATCACCTTTCCACCATATGACCCAGGAGCTTACAACGATTAGCGCAGAGATAAGGGGGTTAGCCCTGGTCAGTCAGGCTAGCCTGCCGACCAGGGGCTAAACCGTCGGGAGCCTAGCTACATAAAGCGCATGGGAGCTAGGGGCCTGACAACATGGTGAGCACACATATGACCCAGAGTCGATTGTTAAGGGGGGCCAACACACAAGGGTTAGCCCATGGACACCTAGAGGGCGCCCATATGACCTAGGGCTCGAAAAAAAGGGGTTGCGCCCGAATATATTTACAGAAGTGGGTTTTTCACTATATAATAGTGATTTTAAATGATTTTATTTAGCAAAATTGAGAGATTTTGGCCATTTTTGGGGGATATTGGGCCCTTTTTTAGGCCATATATTTCGAGGAAGTTGGGATATGGTTACCAAATTTATATCTATATAAACCAGGGCTTCTTGAAGCCAAGGGAGGAGGTTCAGAACAGAGTTATGCTGAAGATTTTTCAAGCCAAAGCCATTTTCATGCAGGGAAGTTGTTGAGGAGAGCACCTTTGTGGGTCATTTCTCAGAGCTCCATTCATCTGATTCCAATGTCGTCTATTTTGTTGGGTTATAGAGTTCTGGTAGAACAAGACCAGATCAGTTTGTAACCTTTTAAGCACTGCTGTGATGTATTTTTAAATCTTTGAATAGAAATAAGAAAGCCTCACATACTGAGAAAAAGGCCCGAAGACGTAGGCGAGATTGACGAACTTCGTTATCACTTTGGTGTTTTATGGTTTGTTGTTCTCATGCTTATGTTCAGATTTGTACATTGTTTTATGGCTGTCATGTTTACTTTATAATTCTTCCTCTTTCATTCAACTTACTAAATGGTAAATAAACACATGCATAATAACTCAACCATTGTTGTTTAAAATATCTTTTCAGATCACACTTGGTTACTTGGATAAGGGCCCATGCAATATGGGAGAATCCCAACATGAACCTTCAGTAGAAGTTGGCAAGTTCCAAGAAGCTCCGAAGCTCAGTTAGTGTGGTTGGCACTGGCCAGTCACAAATGACTTGGATCTTAGCTAGATCCACATGTACCCCATGTTGATCAACAATGTAGCCCAAGTATTGGACCTTGTTCATGCCAAAGGAGCATTTTTCCAAGTTGACATATATCTTGTGCTGCCGCAAAGTGCCCAAAACCTATTGAATATGCTGCATGTGCTCCTCCCAATTTCTACTAAAGATGAGGATGTAATCCAAATATACCACCACAAAAGAGTTGGTGAAGGGTCTCAAAACATCATCCATCAATCTCATGAAAGTTGTTGGTGCATTTGTTAAGCTAAAGGGCATGACCAACCATTCAAAGAGACCTTCTTTAGATTTGAAGGATGTCTTCCATACATCGGTTTATTCGATAGGAACTTGGTGGTAGCCAGACTTTAGTTCAATCTTGCTGAAGAAATTCCCCCCCTTGAGTTGGTTAAGAAGGACATCAATTCGGGGAATTGGGTACCGATTCCTGACTGTGATTTTGTTTAATGCTCTGTAATCAATGGAGAGCTGCTAGGTCTCATTTTTCTTTTGCACCAACACAATCGGGCTTATGCAAGGGGAGGAGTTGGGTCGAATGTGCCCCTTTTGAAGCAACTCTTGGATCTGGCGCTCGATTTCATCATTTTCCATTAGTGAGTGACGATAGACTAGTCCATTAGGTAGTGGTGCATCAGGGGTTAGATCAATTGGATGCTTGACTTGGAAGTGTGTCAGCACCCTAGTGGGTGAGGAGAAGAGGTCTTTGTACTCTTACACGATCACCTCCACTTGATTCTACTGCAAAGAGAGGCTCTTTGTAGAGGTCACAGATGTGGCAATGACCTTTTGCTTACTGTGAGCATGAATCACAAAGAAGAAAAAATTCCCAGACTGTGAAATGACCTTACTGCATTGCTTAGCAGAGATTAAAGATATAGCAGTAGGTGGCGTTACCTCTGGTATCTTATACAATTGTCCACCCAAAGTAAAAATAACACTGTGGGGTCTAGACTCATACACAATATGTCGCTTCCACAAATATGGATGGCCTAAAAGAACATCACAAAATTCAAGGGGAGAAATATCACACAATACCTCATCTTTGAAGGGCTTGATGTTGTAGGGAAGATGACATTATTGGTTGATGCAAAGATCTCGTCCTTGGTGAAGCCAGACGATGGTGTAGGGTTGCAGGTGCGGTGTTATCGACAGGTCTAGGTGATTGATGACCTCTGCTGAAATCGGGTTCTTTTGACTGCCGATATCGACAATGAAATCCAAGAGAGTCCCCTTTATCCACATATGTGAGTGAAAGAGGCATTCCCCTTCCTCTAGTTCTTTTGGTTCGCTTGGTTGGACTTTGGTGGTAGTGATAGTGGAACTAGGTTTGACATCTATGATCCGCTTCCCACTTTCTAGATTTGATTCAGAGTCATAATCTGCCTCTAACTTGGAAGCTTTTAGCTCGGCCACTAGTGACTGCTTGGAGCGACATTCTTCGGTGTTGTGCCAAGGGATTTTATGGTATTCACACCATTTACTCGTGTCCTTCTTTGACTTCGCATTACCCTTCTTGGGTTGCAGCTTGGACTGGTTGTCCTGAGAGTGACCATCTTTTCTTTGTCCCTTGTTTTGTGGGTTGGGGCCACCTTTTCCCTGTTTCAGCTGTGAAGAGTTTGTAGATCCAAAATCTTGCCTCTTCTGCTTAAATTTCTTCTCGATCTTGACAACATATCTATAAGCCTCACCTAATGATGTGATGTCTAGAAATTCCATTTTGTTTGAATGTATCTATGTAGATAGCTGTGGTATTTGAGCACTAGATTTCACTTAGAGTCTTTGATACCCAATTTGGTGTGTAGGTTATGGAAAATATTGGTAAAATCTGGTACTGTCTGGTCCCTTTCCTGACGCAGCGTGGTCCATCTTATGTATTGGTCCTCGTAGCTTCCAACTAGGTAGTATTATTCTTTAATGACATCCCTGAAGGAATCCCATGTGGGGGCAACCACAAATATTTTAGATTCCTCGATGGCCCTTTTCTCAGAGTACGTATCCAACCAATCCTTAACATGGGGGACGACCTTGAGGAGTGAAAAAACAATATTTTCCCTATCGAAAAAATTATGGACCGAAAAATGCCCTTTGAGCAGATTCAACCATTTATCTACAACATGTGCATCTATCAATCCTTAAAATAATGGAATATCAAAATTTACTTATACCTTGAAGGGGATTGCATGGACGCTTGATGAAAATGCGTCTCCTATAGGCATTCGTTGAAGGATCTGTGCAAAGTTGTCCATCATTTTGTTCCTTTATCGCGCAAGGGCTTCCTTGAGCAACATTTTAAAAGGATCTGTTGCTCTATCATCTTTCTTCTTGTCCCCCATGGGTTGTTGTCGAGCTCAGCATGGTCGATCTTGCAAAGGCTCAACTGGTTCGAGTCCCAACTTCTTGTACCTAGATATTTTCGGGGACATGCACAAAGAAAAATAAATGAAGAGTAGATCGATTTGATACCACTAATCCGTATTTATGAGTGCAACGAAAGGAATACCAAACTGAATACAATAACATAGAGATACAGAGAACAACAACATATATCCAGTGAACAATAACTTCTATTGAATAAATGAAATAAGATGAAACTGTAAAACTGTAGAACTGAAAAGAACTTTCTCAAATGGTGGTAGACCCAAAGGCCTTTTTAACAATACTCGTGAATGAAAAAACCCTAGACATCCAAAAACCTAACCCTAGGAGATGAAATGACAAAAGTTATGTAGGCCACAATGAGTAAATTGGTACCTCAACTTCTCGGGGTCATAAATTTTGCATTTGACCTTCATTTTAGGCATGTGATAGCCCATTGGAAAGGTATTTTCGAGAACTACACATCATGTTGTCAAAATCTAACTCCATCTACACTTTGCTTGTGGCAAGCAAAAAAAAAATATTGTTTAGGGCCCCAAAATGGCTTTGGAAGTACAGAAAGATGTATTGACATGAAAAATTCCAAACTAAGCTAGTTGGATTAGGTGGGAGGCCACCAATCTCCACCTTGAAGCTATGTAGGGATTCAGACAACCCCTGAAGTGTAGAACCCACAATTACAAATAATTACAGAAGAACGTGTTGAACTAAAAACTGTCAAGAGGAGCTAGTTGGAAGAGGTGGGTGGCCACCAATATCCACCTGGATTATGTATCTTATTTTTTCAACAAAATATAAGGTATATGTTTTTGTTCGTGCAAGTGTTGAGTACCTTAATGATGGAATTTCATTCCAAAAACTTGTATACTTGTAGAGAACACATTTTTCTTGTCCCATGTATTTTTTGGAAATTTTTAATATTAATTTATATATTTTAAAATTATCAAAGTCAACATATGCCTGAAATTACAACGTCTTTTATTCGTGAATGCTAAGAGGGTATTAACATGATCAATTTTTTTTTTTAATATCATAGGTATCGTTCTCCTCTAGTGCCACTTATAACTCATTTAAGAAATGGTTAAGTTGAGAAAAAGTTATAGCATAAATAAGAGAGGTATGTATTCTAGGATTTTGATATATGTGAAGGCAAAAATAGATTAAAAATAGTAAACAATATTAA
>SNQJ01S0042968.1:0-11916 GCA_010110895.2 Picea sitchensis | reverse complement strand
CCCTCTCTCTCCCTCCCACACTCTCTATCTCTCCTCTATCAACTTCCCACACTCTAACATACTCACTCTCTAGCTCCCATCTTTGTCTACCTCTCTCTCACTCACACACTCTAACACACTCACTCTCTACCTCCCCTCTTTTTCTTCCTCTCTCTCCCTCCCACATTCTCGCACACACACTTTCTATCCCCCCTCTATGTCTTCCTCTCTCTCCCTTCCACACTCTAATACATTCACTCTCTACCTCCCCTCTTTGTCTTCCTCTCTCTCCCTCCCACACTCTCGCTCACTATAAAGAGTGATACATTGCAAGGAAAGGCATGGTAATGCAATAAATTCCCTTGACCTAGACCTGGAAAGGCATGTCAAGACCTAGACCTAGACCTAGACTTAGACCATGACCTATACCTAGACCTTTCCTCTCCATTCCTCACACTCTCGCATCTAATCCCTCTCTATGTCCCCTCTCTTCAACTCTCTCCCTCTCTCTCTCTCCATTCATCTATTTCTCTCCCTCCTCCCTCCATCTCTTTCCCTCCCTCCACCCCCCCCTCTTTCCCTCTTTATCTCTCTCCAACTCACTCTTGACCTCTCTTCTTCTCTTCCTGGATCTCTCCCTCCCTCCCCTTCTTTCTATACCCCCCTCTCTCTCAACCCTATCCCTCAATATCTCCATCCCACTCTCAAGCTCTCTTTTAATCTTGTTGGCTCTTTACCTACCTCCCCCTATCTTCCTCTCTCCCCTTCTCTCTCTTTAATGTACTTCTCTCCCCCTCACTCTGTATCCCCATCCATTTCTCACTCATTGTATACCCCTCCCTTTCTCTGTTCTACTTTTCCCCCATTTCTCTCTTTATATATCTACCCCGCCTTCCTCTCACACTCAGTCTCACTCTCTCTCTACGCCCTCCTCACTCCCTCTCTCTCTCTCCCCCTCCCTTCCACTCTCTCTCTTCTCTCTCTCTCTCTCTCATACATTAGCCCTCCCCACTATCTCTCGCCCCTTCCTATATATATCTCTCTCTCTACCCCCTCTCTTTGTCTCCCTCTCACTCCCTCTCACACACTCAAACACTCATTTTCAATCGCCCATATCTTTCTTTCTCTTCCCCCCTCTCACACTCACACATTATCTCTCGACGCCCCGCCTCCCTCTCTCTCTCCCCCCTCCTTTTCACTATCTCTCCTCTCTTTCTATCCTACATATACCACCTCTTTCTTTCTCTTCTTGTTGTTAGTCTCACTCTCACTCTCTCTTTTCCCCTCTTTCTCTCTCCCTCCCTGCCTCCTTCTCTTTTCCCCTAGTTATTGTAACACCATGTTTCCCCTAGTCTGTAAATATAACTTTATTGGCCAGGAACTATGGCAAACTTAAAAGTGTGAATGTTTGATTTGATGGACCTTGTGTTGAAGGTCGATGAATGTAAATTCTAATTATTTTAATAGAAAATGGTTACGTGTTGCATGAATACTGAAAGAGGGGATGTGCTGAGAGAGAGACCACAAAATGTTGTGAATGGTGGCAGAGGGGACCATGAATGGTTGCGTTAACCTCCACCGAACTAGTACCATGCTGGAATTAATTTGCTCAGATCATAACAACCCTCTAACCAAGAATGAATTCTCGTCAGGATGGTAGGTGGGAAGGCCCCCTCAAGAATTAATGAGGGATGGGGAAGAATGCCCATCGACAAGGCTTATGGACCTGACCATGGAGTGGGGGATTCGAGCCACACACAATCTTGTTGAGGGATGCAAGAAAGGAAGTGTGGTGGATAGAGGGATACCTACAAAATAATGCAGAGATGAGAGCGGAAACTCTCGGGTCCGAGGAAGGATTGAAATTGAAAAGTGAGTTATGATCACATGGAATGGAGACAGAGTCGGGAGAAGGAGAGTAACCTTTGTCCTCATCTATTCCTGTATAGGGAGAAGGAGAGTAACCTTCATCCCTAACTTCCATTGAGATGGAAGTGAGAGATTGAATCTCAAAGTATTGTGGCCTAAGCTCGGGGATGGCTAGTGATAAATCCATCAAGAGTGGCTGAGCCTATGGTTGGGTGGAAACAAGCATCCATCTTAGCAGTCACATCATGCCTTATCGTTTCGATAAGTGTCTTTATGCCTTATGCTTTGAATTGGAAATAATGATTGTATGCTTGTATTTATATGCCCAAAATGTTTTTTGTACTGAATGATTAAGTTAGAAGTATGTGTTCGTTCCTTGAGAACTTTCATATCTGCTTGATTTTCCTTATGCGCTAGCTTAATTCCTCGGAAGTACTTTCCCAGAGAATTTCATCACCGTCCTAGAGTCGCGTGAGTACTTCCTGATTGCGTAGGTTGAACCCCGCAATCACTACAAGGATAGAGTCCAATAAGCTCAGGAGAGGTAGTGCATGTATGCACCAAGTCTCTACAAGGTGGGCAAAGACCGAGGCCATCTTAAGTCCTAAAGTTGAGGAATGAACATAAGGAGTGCGCAGAAGAACACTTTCAAGCGTTACGTTCAAGAGGAAGATTGCAAAACGCTTAAGCCTTCCGCAGCCAATGAAGCTTAGGAATATTAGTGAGGTTCAAGTATCGAAATGGAATATCCTTTCGTTTAGAAGATGAACGAATGAGATCCGTTCGGGAGGACCCAAGGTCTGTCGTGACTGTTAGATTTGAATAAGGGGCGCAGGCATTAACGCCTTGACTGCTTCAGTCCTTGCAAGATCGCACATCAGGATATTCGCACATTGGTGTGACTAAACTCCCGAAACCCAAAATTGCAATGTGATCTGGATCGTATATCTAAGGATCTATCGGGACCCTCCTTGACCGTTGGATTGGCGAGATCGGGGATCCACACATTGGGAGATTCGCATGTTGGCACGACTCAACCCCTGAAACCCAAAGTTGCGATGTTCTCTAGTCCATTGGATCAAGGAAGGTCATGGATCATCGATTTGACGCAAGAAGATTAATGTTAGAGTATGTGGGAATTCAAATTTCCCTAAGAACCAAGCTCAGAAGAGATAAGTGCCTTTCCGAAGCGCAGATGAGGTAGAAGAGGCGAACTTGTCTCAAGTTTGTAAGCTCAGGAGGGAAAAATGGAGTCAAGATCCATACATCAGGGCTCATAAGAGGTGAATCGAAGGTCAAAACCTTTGAAACATTTGAGATCTTCCCAGTCAGGGAAGAAAATGGGAGCTCAAGAGGAGGAGCTACAATGATTGTTGGATTGATCACAATGAAAGATTTGGACCATCATATAATAGTCCAGACAATGAGGAGTAAGTGCAGAGGAGAAAAAATCTCAGCTGTTTGGTCTGAGTGTAAAAGAATAGTGGCCTCCCAATCAAGGTAAAGTGCACTAACAATAATCCTTGAGGGTACATGAGAGGAACGTGGTCCCAAAGTCTCGAAATCATCAAAACCATCCATCCAGGAGGACAGGTGGCGAGAGATCAACATTTCGCTGACTCACGACTCATGGAAGTCAAAGGGTGGAGTTGTGAGAATTTTCGAAATGTGAAATCGCAATTTGATCTAAGCCCTTAGATCGTGGGGAGTTGTGAGTCATTGATTTGATGCTCGCAAATATCGAGAAATTGGGAATCGGGAGAACAGGGGTGAACCAACCTCCAAAGTTGTGAAACACAAAACTGCGACTTGATCACAGTCGTCGATTGGCATGGGGACACTTGTCAATAGATCAAGGGCTTCGAGATACCTGTAGTGGGGTTCTCTGTTTGAGAACTGATATTTTCGAACCCCGAAGGCCTGAATTCCTGAAGTGATCCATAACATTTGGATTCGGAGGACATGTGGTGCAAATTTGTGAACTCTGGGTGAAGTCCCGAAGTGATTGATAACCGTCGGATTTGAGGGACACATGATGCAAATATATGGGCTCTGGGTGAGGACTTGAAGTAATCCTCAATCATCATATGAGGAGGACATGCGTAAGTGGATTGTGTCCTTTGGTTAAAAGTTGTTGGGGAGAAGGCTTGAGACTTGAGATCTCAGAAGTCCAAAATCCTGAAGGAAATATCGACTGTCGATTAAGAAGAGGGTTGGAGGACTGTTGATTTGGG
This sequence comes from Picea sitchensis, assembly GCA_010110895.2. Lineage (NCBI taxonomy): Eukaryota > Viridiplantae > Streptophyta > Pinopsida > Pinales > Pinaceae > Picea > Picea sitchensis. The sequence continues at coordinate 7,834 of SNQJ01S0042968.1, read as the reverse complement.
TTAAATGGTCAACCACATGAAGTGGAAGCAAGACCATTGATCGAGTAGGAGAGGTGTTTTCAGATCGTTAACTTCGAAAGTTTGAAGTACGAAAGAAGTAGGGTTTGAGATTTAAAAACCCCAGAGTCTAGAATTGTGAAGAGATCACAGTCGTTGATCTAGGAGGGACAGATCTGGTCCGTAGATTTGAGAGGGGTAGATCTGAACCGTTGATTCATACAATATCATCAAGATCGCAAGATTGATGATCCCGTAGCATTGCAAGGACATGATTTGCATGAAGTTTAAAATGTCGAGGGTGGGCCGCAATTCAAACAGTGGTTTCGTCAGGAGGACACGTGGAGACTTGAGGAGGATTTTGGGCCCAAAAGTAGTTTGACCCCAAACTGCTTGTGGTCATGCCCGCAATTGCATGGTCATCTCCAAGGTCATGTCCGAGGAGAGGGCAAGAGAAAATGGGCTAACGCCAACTTTGAGACTTCGCCGAAGTGCGAAGAAGAAGGTCACGTGTATCATAAGACCTACAACAGAGGCTGAAAGGGGCATGTGTCTAATTTAAAGGTGAGAGTAACATGGTCTCAAAGTCTCCTTTGAATTAGACTCAGAGAATCTTGACTGAAGGCTCGGGCTGAGTCCTGGATGCTCCAAATTAGAGCCCATAGAGAGAAAGAGGATTTGCTACTGTAAGGAAGACAAAATATATTTTTATTTTTCTTTGCCCCATCATGGGTGTGTTACAAATTGGTATTAGAGAATGGTTACAACACTTGAACTGCTTGGGCTCATGGACGAGTCACTTAAAAAACTCTATTTGGAGTACTTTTAAAAGAACGACACTCTACCTTACCTCTTTCTTAAAAAGTCTGGTTTAAAAATGTTAGTAAAGAAAAGAATGAAATTTTCTACTGTGTGTATGCATTTAATACATCGAGCCATGTATCGTTCATAAACTAATAGATTGTTATCTAACAATAAGTATTTTTGGCAACACTCGAGTAGTCACTGAATCACGGGAAAACTCCAAGACTAAAGGATGGTGACATGTCATGAAGTGGGGGATGGCTCCCATAATAAAGACGAAGAATCTGACAAAAGGAGGGCAGTGGAAACCCCTCCAGATCTAGCTGAAACTATGAGGAGCCTCAGGGCCAAGTTACAGAGTTTTAAGGCTGACAATGAGAGATTGATAAAGGAGCAAGAGAAACAAACATAAATTAACGCAGTCTTGCTACAAATATTTCTGACATACGTAGGCAACTGCAGAACGAACTTGCAACCAGTCATGTGGATTGATGACACAAGAAGAGAAGTCATATTCCACATGAGACCCAAAAACATGACTCCGTAAGTGACCTCACTGGGAGGAGTACCGTGAAGAAGGTCCAACCTGGAGGCAGAGGACACTCATCGGGAGAGTCCTCTGGAAAGGAAGCTGACAACTTCGAAGGATCTTCTAGTAGTAGGGCCATCTCGCATTCTCAGAGGAAAGGAAAGAAACGAAAGAGTTCCAAAACCCATGGTCCTGAAGAGTTCAAGAAAGCCAAACCACCCTCTTTCGATGAAGATATTAAGAAGGGAGAAGAGGCAGAATCTTGGCTGCTTGTTTTAAATAAGTATTTCAGGGTCCATGACTACTCTGAAAACTTTAAATCTCAAATATCCATCTTCAACCTAAATGGAAAGGCTTCCATATGGGGGGAAGACCTTAGAAATGTGAAAGGAGTCCACGAGAAGGAATTGTCATGGAAATAGTTTGAGAAATACTTTAGGAAGCAGTATCTGTCAAAGAAATACATGGATGGGAAGACTAAGGAATTTTATGAACTCCGACTGGGGTAGCTCACCATAGATGAATTTGACAATAAATTCGTTTAATTACTGAGATATGTACCCTACATAAAAGAGGAAAAGGTAAAAATGCAGCGGTTCATTAGTGGGTTACCTCAGACCTACCGGGATAGAATTGAGTTCGACGAACCAAAGACCTTAGAAGAAACTATATGAAAGGTGAGGTATTGTTAGGAACAGTTTGGGAATAAGCAAAGACCTAACGAGGACTGGAAGAAGAGGAGTAGTTCGGGGTTCCAGAAGAAGGGGTTTAAATCCTCAAGGTTCAAGAACTATAGAAAATATTCTAGAAGGAGCCTTCCTACGAGAAGTGTATATCAAAAAAATTTCCCCTCTCAAAGTGGAAATAAAACTTTTAAGACAGCCCTAGGAAATACTGATAACCTAAAGAAGGAACCCTTAAAATGTTGGGGTTATGGAGAGGATCATAAATTGAGGGACTGCCCACACAGACAATGGAATAGTAAGACAATATACAACATCCAAGAAGCGACCACCATCAATGATGTGGCTAGGAGTATGCCATGTATTTATGTGGCCTTGGACAATAATCAAGCCAACCACCAAGCTTCAGTAGTGGAGCTAGAAGGTATGATCACCGACCATCTAGTTTCTATTTCAATTGACCCAGGTTCTAATTTGAGTTATGTGGTCCCTCGGACTGTTGATAAGTGTAAACTGCAACCAATTAGACATATTAAACCATGGTTAGTGCAATTAGCCACTGGGACCAAACGAAAAGTGGCAAAAGTCATACCAGCCTGTCAATTCATCATGAGTGGATTGCCCACCCAAGATACCCTTAACATACTCCCCCTAGAATATTATGACTTGTTGATTGGTATGGATTGGTTGGCTGCTTATAAAACTAAATTGGACTGCTATCATAAAACTTTAGAATGTGTAAATGAAGGAGGGGGAAAAACGACCCTCTAAGGGATTCAGAAGCATGTCTCAATGAGACAAATATCATCCCTTCAAATGAAAAAGTATTGCAGAAAGGGGTGTTCCTTATATGCCATATAGGTATTGGAATCTATTGAGAAGAAATACCAGGTCTACCTCCGAGGAGTGATATTGACTTCTTGATAGAACTTACACCGGGAGCAGTACCAACATCTAGAACGCCATACAGAATGAGGACGACAGAGCTGGTTGAGCTCAAGATACAACTGAAGGAGATGATGGAAAAAGGCTACATCTGACCCAATGTATCTTCGTGGGGAGCGCCTGTCCTATTTGTGAAAAAGAAAGATGACACACTCCGACTGTGCATAGATTATAGACAACTCAATAAGGAAACCATAAAGAACAAGTACCCCTTACCAAGAATCGATGACCTATTCGACCAATTGTGAGGTGCATCGATGTTCTCGAAGATCGACTTAAGGTCTAGCTACCTTCAAGTCTGGATTAAGGATGAAGACATCCACAAAAAAACCTTCAGGATGAGGTATGGTCACTATGAATTCGTAGTGGTGTCATTTGGGTTAACCAATTCTCCCGCCACTTTTATGTGCTTGATGAATAATGTACTCAACATATTTCTGGACAAATTTGTAATGGTTTTCATTGATGATATCCTAATCTACTCCAAGAACAGGGAGGGGCACAAAGAACATCTTAGACTCGTACTTCAAGTACTAAGAGAGCATCAGATCTACGCTAAGTTTAGCAAGTGCGACTTCTTTCAAAAGCAAGTCCATTACCTAGGACATGTCATTTCTGAGGAAGGAATGGCAGTAGACCCCGACAAGATCACATCTATTATGGAATTTCCTACCCCAAAGGATGTATCTGATATTAGATCCTTCATGGGCTTAGCGGGATACTATAGAAGGTTCATAAAAGGGTTTTCCAATATTGGCTGTCCAATCACTTCCATTTAGAAAAAAGGGATTAAATTCATTTGGACATCGAAATGTGAGGAAAGATTTCAGGAACTGAAATACCTCCTGACCCATGCACCCATGCTAAAGATTGCAAACCCAGATAATGATTTACTTGTGTGTATAGATGCCTGCAAGGAAGGACTCGGAGGAGTCCTTATGCAAGAGGGACGTGTAATTTTCTACACGTCCAGGAAATTAAATGAGCATGAGATAAATTATGTGACCCATGTCCTAGAATTGGCTTCCATAGTACATGCTTTAAAAATGTGGAGGAACTACCTTTTGGGTAGAATATTTGTGCTTATGACAGATCATTGGGGATTGAGACAACTATTTGATCAACCAAAACTCAATTCCAGGCAAGCTAGGTCAATGGATCTCCAAAGTGAATTCAATTTTGAAATCAAGCACATAAAAGGAAAGGAAAACAAGGTGGCCGATGCCCTTAGTAGGAGTATAAAAATGATTCATCTAGCAGCAGTAAGCACCTATGAAACGAACATCAGGGAAAGAGTCAGAAATGAAAAAGAGACAAATGCATTCTTCAAGACCATGACCTCATACTTAAGACAAGATCCTATAGGTCTGAAGTATGAAGGCTACCAGATGCTCGAGGAAGGGTTAATGACGTATAGAAACATATTGTATATTCTAAATTGTGACGACTTGAAGAGGTTCAAAATGGATGAACTACATAAGAGACCATATACTGGTCACCCAGGATATCAGAAGATGATCACGACCACTAGGAAACAATTCTATTGGCCTGGGTTGAAGAAAGACATAGCTAACTATCTAGCTAAGTGCCTAGAGTTCCAACAAGTTAAGGCAGAACACCGACATCCAGCAGGATTGTTACAACCCCTACTAATCCTACAATGGAAATGGGAAACAATCTCCATGGATTTCATCACTGGATTACCAAAGTTGACCAAGAAAAATGATGCCATCATGGTCGTGGTGGACAAAATGAGTAGCTCTGCTCATTTCATTCCTGTCAAATCAACTTGCAAGGCCATAGATATTGCCAACATCTTCATGAAGGAGATATTTAGACTGCATGGCATGCCCAAGGAAATTGTATATGATTGAGATACCAGTGGAACTTTTGGAAATCCCTAATGGTCGGTTTGGAGACAAAATTGTTATTCAGCACATCTTGTCACCCCAAAACTAATGGACAAACATAAAGAGTGAACCAAATAGTATAAGACATGCTAAGGATGCATGTAAATCATCAGCCTAAGAAGTGGGAAGACTACCTACCATTGGTAGAGTTTGCCTACAATAACGGTTATCAAGAATCCTTGAAGACGAGCCCTTTTGAAGTCCTCTATGGTAGATAGTGAAAGATTTCAATCAATTGGAGCAATCCAGTGGATAGAATTACAATTGAACCCAACATGCTGAAGGAAATGGAACAAAAAGTGGTTCAGATAAGGAAAAATCTGAAGATTTCTCAGGACCGATAGAAAATTTACGCTGAAAGAAAGAGAACTCCCCGAGAGTTCAAAGTTGGAGACCATGTCTATCTCAAAGTTAGACCCCGGAAGAGTTCTCTAAGAATGGGAGCCTGTGCCAAGTTGGCACCTCGGTATTGTGGACCCTTCGAAGTCTTAGATAGAGTGAGACCTGTAGCCTATAGGATAGCACTTCCTCCCACAGTAAAGGCACATAATGTTTTCCATGTTTCATTATTGAATAAATATGTACATGATGCTAATCATATAATTGACTAGTCTGTGATCTAGGTGGAATCAGAGGGAGAATTGCTTCTAGAACCCCAGTGCATACTAGACAAGAATCAAACCCCACTCATGAACCAAACCATTGCACATGTCAAGGTGCAATGGAAACACTTTGGCCCAAAAGAGGCTACGTGGGAAATGGAATATGCCATGAGACAGACATATCCAATTTTGTTTACTTCTATACATACCTATCATGTTGATAGATAGAACATCAAGGACAATGATTCCTTTAAGGGGGAGGGAATTGTAACACCCTATTTCCCCCAGTCTGTAAATATAACTTTATTGCCCAGGAACTATGGAAAACTTAAAAGTGTGAATGTTTGATTTGATGGACCTTGTGTAGAAGGCCGATGAATGTAAATTCTAATTATTTTAATAGAAAATGGTTACGTGTTGCATGACTTCTGAAAGAGGGTATGTGTTGAGAGAGAGACCACAAAATGTTGTGAAAGGTGGTGGAGGGGACCAGGAATGGTTGCGTTAACCTTCACCGAACCAGTACCATGTTGGAATTAATTTGCTCAGATCAGAACAACCCTCTCACAAGGAATGAATTCCCGTCAGGTTGTTAGGTGGGAAGGCCACCTCAAGAGTTAATGACGGATGGGGTAGATTGCCCATCGGTAAGGCTTCCAGACCTGACCATGGATTGGGGGATTCAAGCCACACACAATCTTGTTGAGGGAGGAAAGAAAGGAAGCGTGGTGTACAGAGGGAGACTTGTGAAAGAATGTAGAGATGAGAGCGGAAACTCTTGCGTCTGAGGAAGGATTGAAATTGAAAAGTGACTTATGATCACAAGGGATGGAGACGAATTTAGGAGAAGGAGAGTAACCTTCGTCCTTGTCTATTCCTATATATGGAGAAGGAGAGTAACCTTTGTACCTAAATTTCATTGAGATGGAAGTGAGAGATTGAATCTCAAAGTATTGTGGCCTAAGCTCAGGGGAGGCTAGTGATAACAAATTAAAAATATATAATGATAATGATTATTAACGTCCACTAAAACTTAATTGGTCTATCAGATCTTAAGAGGGTAAGTAATTACTTGTGATTCTTTAGAATTTTGTTTCTTTGCTCGAAAATCATTAAGATAAGATTTTCAATATCACGATACTTTTGTTGAGTTAAGAGGTTAGGAAGGTTGGTAGTGTGATCAATATTTTGAAAATGAGATCTAATATGGGTATAGGCTGGACAATCTAAGAGAAAGCGTTTTTCATCTTCAACCTTCTTAGTGTCACAAATGTGACACACTCTTTCATCCCATGGCGTTTTAGGAATTGGCCAATGCCCAGTTTCACTATGGAGCTTGTGAGAATTTGTTCTTATCTTAGCAATGCTTGTTTTTTTCTTTACACTTGGCAAAATAGATAGATAATTTTGATCTTCTAGATTAGGGTTGATTACATCTATATAATACCTTAATTTTATTTTTTCCTCTAACTCTTTATCACACCAGATTTTTTCCTTAAATTTTGATTTGACGTTTTTTTTAATAGTATCTTTATTCTGCAAAATAGTTTCTTCCATGATTCCCCAATAGTTTAGCCAAGACCGGGCATCTTTATTCCATCCTTGCTTGAGTTAATGGTGGTTATGACTTGATTTTGAAGCAATTTTAGGTAGCCTATGGTCTTCCATGTTGTTTAACTTGTTCTTATACATTAGGTATCTAGTCATAGCCATGCTCTCAATGGGGGAGAGGCTTGTTTCTATGAGGAGGATGGGATAGGGCATATTTCCTTTAATTTTGAGATCATAGGTTATAAAATTATTTTGTATTTTCTCTATCTTTCTCCAGGATTCATGAGAGATACTACAACCCCAGACTTCACATCCATAAAGCATAATAGGTATAACAAGAGTCTCAAAGAGAAGTTTCTTCTTATCCCAACTCCAAAGATCAGCTGATTTACAATTGTTTTCAAGCCCATAATAAGATTTATATCCCCCAATAATCCTTTTCTCAATGCTATAATTCCAATTGAGCTTGTGGTGAATATCAATTCCAAGATATTTGTATGAAGTCAGTTTCTCCAAGTTGTTGTTGTCATATACAAAGTATCATAAGGGATCTTATTGGATTTAATAATCATGACCTTAGTCTTATCAGTATTAGCAGTCATACCCATATTGGAGCAAAAATCCTTGAGGATTCTTAGTTGGTTTTCAAGATCATGGGGAGTCCTTGCCATAAGAACGATATCATTGGCATAAAGAAGAAGATTGATGACTATACCAGTGAGAGTAGGGCCGACACAACCTTCTTTTTCCAAGCATTCTTCTAACTTATCAATGTATATGCCAAAAAGGGTAGGGTACAAGGGACAACCTTGT
>SNQJ01S0042966.1:69760-89883 GCA_010110895.2 Picea sitchensis | reverse complement strand
TAATATTTTGGTTGAGAACTACAAATCATTAGACTTAATTTCCAAAATAAAAGCATTGGAGTATCACATCATTAGACTTAATTTTCAAAATAAAGACATTGGAGGATCACATTTTTAATCTCTATCTCTACCAAAGAGTATAGTTTTGTCATTCATAAATATATATAAGTTGAAATATATTATAATATTTTGGTTGAGAAGTACAAATCATTAGGCTTACTTTCCAAAACTAAAGGCATTGGAGGATCACATTTTTAGTCCCTATCTCTACCAAAGAGTATAGTTTTTTCTTCGTCGTCAAAGTCCTTTAACTTTATATTAATTCAACATGTTTTTCTAAATATCCTAAAGCTTTGTCATTATTTTTTTTTATTGATGTTCTCATTTAAATTAAAAAACCTTTTATTAATTTTCCAAATTTATGATTTGATTTTCTTATTTAAATATCCTAAATCTTTGTCAATATTTATTTTTTTAATTGATGTTTTCATTTAAATTAAAAATTATTTTATTAATTTTTCAAATTTATGATTTGATTTTCTTATTGGTTAATATAATGTTGATGTGACTAAATACTTTTGGTAGTGGGTGTTTTTTTTAAGTATTTGGTTTTTTTTTTTAAGTATTTGTCAGAACATGAAAATCGATTTAATTTATGTATATAAATAAAATGAACCATTGGTCTAATATGGAATAGGAAACTTGTATTCCTTTATATACTTAGAAAATATGGATATTCAATAGGTTAAGAGATAGAAATCAGGCGTGCGGCATGAAAGGTGGTTTGAGAAGTACCTGGTTGATACATGGCTTCGCTAAATTTCTCCATAATTTCCCTGTAAATACAAGAATAACAATTTAGTGTTCAATTAATATGCAACAAAACTTAAATCACTTAATATGGGTATGCAAGGGATGGATCTCCAATCACACATTTTCAATTACCATGCGAAGCTTGCATCGATTAGTGGTAAAATGATAAATGGAGAATGCTAGTAAAAAAACTCCAACTGAGACTAATCATTCATTTCGAAGAGTTTATGTGAACTAGATCCACAGATGGGTGGGAACATGGAAAATGTATTCCTTATTGTACTTAGAAAAGTTGGATATTCAACATGTTAAGGAATAGAAAGTAGGTAGTGGGCATGAAAGGAAGTTTGAGAAGTACCTATTGGATACACGACTGGGATTATATCTTGAGTACCTGTTGTAGCCCCCTGGGTGACTTCTAGAAATGGATAGACTGACTTGTCCCAGACATAATGAAAAGTTGTTGGAAATGGATTGATATAATCACTAAGTGAGAGGATTGATATAGTCAAACAAAAACTAAAAGAACATGTCTAGAAGTAGGGTTAAACAAATGCAAGGCATGGGTGTAGTTGAGACTAAGAGGATAAGAACTAATGCAACTATCATTCGAGCCATTGTGAGAGGTTAGAGACAGTTGAGATTTGACTAGATGGATTGGTGGAATTATTCTCCTAGATGCATACCAGGTTGGGGTGGCGAAATGCTTGTTTCCCAACCCATGAGGGTACTAGTTAGCACAATGACATTCCCTCTCCTCCATGTAGTAATTATGAGCAAAGCATATCTTGATACTACATAGGTTGAGGAAGAATAAAAGTTACGATGATCTCAACTCTCCCTTTTTTTTTCTTTCCTTGTTTCTTGGGTATATTTAAGAAGATGGGTGATTGTTGAATTTTGATTTTTGTTTATGAAAGGGCTGGTCTCTTGATAGCGAGGCTTAGAACAATTTGGTCTCCAATAACCGCATAAATTATTTCTTTTTAATAAAACAATGAATAGTTATCCATCACATAGCTCAAAAGAATCTCGTTTGGACACTCTCAAATTGAGGAAGAAAAAATGTACAATTCACCTCAACTCTAGCAAAGGCCTTTAAAAGCAAGTTAAAAGGTATGAGTTGGTTTACTTATAGGTCTATTAAGGGTTAGGCCTGCGAAATATGTCATTTTATTTTTTCCCCATTAAATGTGGCTAGTTCAATGCAACCTCTCCTAAAACTAAGAAAGGTGGTGGGGATATTACAAACAGGATTTTAAAAAATATTTGCATGCACAGATGCAGTAAGTAAAGCTTTGAATTTACCTTGGAAGGGTAGAGACAAGGCCATATTCACATTGCTTCAGACTCATCGAAGTGATCTCCGCAGAAACGAAAACCAACCATCTTCTTCGAACGCTTCTTCCTCCACTCAGGTGAATTCACATTCTCATTGCTCGGCTTGGAGTCTTTTACAACATTTACTTGGGCTTTGGCCGCTTGAGAGTCACTTCCACTTTCATTTCCATTTAATTTTTCAATTACAGTTTCTTTGAGGCCCTTCTTCTTTTTCTCATTTCCCGGTTCTCTGCTTCGCTTCTTGCTAATTCATTTCTCGGAATCGGATTCATCCAAATCTATGATATCCTTGGTTTTCGACCTCCTCCCCTCGGCCCTGGCCTAGTGGTCACGGGCGCCTTTGGTTCTGTTTTTTACTGCAACCATGTAAAAAGAGCCCCGAGTCCTCATTTTTCCAGAATATCGCAACTCTTTCCTTCGAAATGCAAATGCAACTCAAAGAACATAGAAAATTTTTCTCAAAGGACACATAAATTTTCCCTGCTCGGGGTGTGCATGCGTTTCCTTGAAGTTCGTAGACACAAAACCCCAAGTGCAAAGCTAAATTTTGTAGTAAGAAATGCAACTGCAGAGGAGACTAAATGTTGAATCTCAGAAGCCCATTTAACAACTCCATCCCCGCAATGTGACTGCACACTTTACGATTTCTTTCGCTGTCTCTGTGCATTTTTTCCACCTACGAGAATTATATGTGCTTGGAGGGAAGTGAACGAGCCCATCCTGGTGTCACCGACGTTACAACGTAAAGCAACTTTATTACCAGAATTTGTTTGACACCAGTAGAGATCATATTGCTACGAATGATGGAGATAAAGCTTTTTAAAAACACGGTGTACTAAAGACAACCAAGAAATTTGTTGGATTTACAGTAATTTGATGGACTTATAGTAGAAGAAAAGGAAGAAAGTTGGTGTACCAATGACAATTGTCATAAGATTGGAAGCATCAATTCCTTCAGTAACTTGTTTAGCAACAGGGGCCAATCCAAACCGACTAGGACCAAGCCTTCCTGTTACCAGAGAAAGAAGTCCCATCATCTAATTAAAAACTGGCAAAGAACAACAATAACTTGTTTAGCAACGGGAGCCGATCCAAACTGACTAGGACCAAGCCTTCCTGTTACCAGAGAAAGAAGTCCCCTCATCTAATTAAAAACTGGCAAAGAACAACAATAATTTCACTGTATAATTGTAAAGATATTTGATAAACTTACATATGACCTAGACGTTGAAGATTCCAGAAAACCCGCATAACACCAACTAGTGTTACCGCATAGGCTTCTCAAGGTCCACTGCAACATCATCCACTCCATCCGCATCTCATTTCTCACAGTAATGTTCAAAATGACATTGGGGCAGGTTGATCCTATATAATCGCTCTTCCATGGAGGGCTCCAGGACCTTTTATGTGCCTCGCCACTACCTTCTCCATGATCTCTCTTGTACAAGATGGACTCTAGCAACTATGCTCCCACCACAATACTTGATATATTAGGTTAAGAACAAATTGATCACCACTCAAAAGACACCAACAATTAATCAAGTCAAGGCGATTACAGGCTGTAAAAATGCAAGGTTAACCTGTAGCAATCAAGGGGTGAAAGAGAATGAAAGGGTGTAGTGCATGGTGTTAAAAAAGAATGAACGACATATGGCATTATCCATGTCTTGCGGGATAATTTCCATCTCATGAAGCGACCAACAAGTCTCACAATGTTTTACATTTTGTGTATTTATGTGACAGATTTTAGTTGTTTAGTGATTTTTGCCTTATTTCAAAGACTATGATATTAGTGTTTTTTTATTATTATTTTGGCATGAAGGGGTAGTGCTTATACACGTTTATATTTTTTTGGCTAGGTTTTTCTTATATGTCAATTCGAAGAAGGAAATGATCTAGTAGCACATATTCCTCATGACCTCAAGCTCGTATTCCTTCCAATCTAACAAGGAATTTTCCACCAGGACCTCAGAATTTATGCTGACTCTCTATCGAGGCTTGCAGATTGCCTCAAACTCCTATGTTGGAAGCAATGACCCCACTTGTGCCTCCAAGTGTGAAAGCAGGGTAGATGATAAGTGGGTATTCCTATGTTTATTCAGGTAACAAACATATAAACACGGGTAACAAACATATAAACCCTCTTTGTGTCATTCCAACGCTATTGAACCAATGGCTTCCTGTCCTATAAATTTTATTATAAGGCATCACTGATATGCTATGCTCAACTTAAGAAATAAAGTGAGGTTTATAATATGTAGCTCGTATTACAGTCCTTCGACGTTAATTATTATTTAGTTTGTATCATAGTTGTTTTTTGGTGTCTAAACATATTTAGATAAATAGAATTGTTGGGCAACCGTGCGTTACAATATTAAATTTCCTTCCACTAAAAACAATGTAACCTATGAAAAACCTTATTTTTTTTATTTTTCTACTTTGTCAAAATTTAAATTTTTACAGACAAGTTAGAAAACTTCTAAATAATACATGAACTATTTACATTCAAGATTTTTTTGCATAATTATTATTATATGTAAATATTAGTTAACTCAAGTAATAACAATCCAAACTAAATAGAGTCAAAACAAACCATTGAATAAGGTGTATCCCCATCAAATAATAACCATTTCCAACTTATGAGAGAATAGGATGGTGATAATCCTAGAGTAGAGTCAACTCATGTATAAAACCATTATCAATAGGAACTAATCACTTTTAAATTCTTGTAAATAAATAATATCTAACCCATTGAGCATGGTCCTAATCTAGGAGACTATACGTAATTCCAACTTTAAAAAAATGTGTTTTCATTCTAATAAAATAATATTGAAAATTACTCTAAAAAAATATTATATTATTTGCATTCTCTTTAAAAATTCATATTAATTTTTTTTTATATATTTGTATTTAATATAATTAGTCATAGCGATCGATTTTGTGTGTCAAACTATATTGACTTTGTAATTATATTAAATATTTCTTATAATGTTTTCAAAAGTTTCCTAATATTGATGTATTATACTCAATATTTTGAAAAATAAAAAAATATTTATAATTCATTAATTATATTTTTTGATTGGTCAAAAACTATGAGGTGACAATTTATCCCTGCATGGATGTGAAATTGTGAGAAAAAAAATTAATAAATTTTATTTTATTTTTTTAAATTTTAAATATTGCCATATGTGTTTCACAATGGCCAGTTGTCGTGTTATGGGATCCTCCACACTACGCAGATCCCTTTTGATTGGATCCTCTGTCCTGCACATATCTCCTTTGTTTGTTTAATGTGTAGATTGCTTTTTTTTAATGTGTATTGAATTTATGACGAGTCGACGTTGGAATTCAAGTCTATTTTTTACGTCCCTCCACCATTAAAGTTTTTGACAGAGTTAAATTCCACAATCTTTAAAAACTTAAAAGACATGTCTTTAACTTGGAGTTTTTTCACTAAGAACATCGCCTTACAAACATAATTGTAAAAAATATTTGCATGGACAGATGTAATAAGTAAAGCTTTGAATTTTCCTTAGATGGGTAGCGATGAGGCCTTATGCGCATTGCTTTAGACTCGTCGAAGTGATCTTCGCAGAAACGACAACCAACCATCTTCTTCAAACGCTTCTTCCTCCACTCAGGTGAATTCACATTCTCATTGCTCGGCTTGGAGTCTTTTACAACATTTACTTGGGCTTTGGCCGCTTGAGAGTCACTTCCACTTGCATTTCCATTTAATTTTTCATTTACAGTTTCTTTGAAGCCCTTCTTCTTCTTTTTCTCATTTCCCGCTTCTCTACTTTGCTTCTTGCTAATTCATTTCTCGAAATCAGATTCATCCAAATCTATGACATCAATGGCTTTTGGCCTCCTCCCCTCGGCCCTGGCCTTGCGGTCACGGGCGCCTTTGATTCTATTGTTGACTGCGACCGGGTAAAAAGAGCCCCAAGTCCTCATTTTTCCGGAATATCGCAACTTTTTCCTTCCAAATGAAAATGAAACTCAAAGAACACAGAAAAATTTGCTCAAAGGACACATAAATTTTCCCTGCTCGGGGTGTGCATGTGTTTCCTTGAAGTTCATAGACACAAAACCCCAAGTGAAAAGCTAAATTTTGCAGTAAGAAACGCAACCACAGAGGAGACTAAATGTTGAATCTCAGAAACCCATTTGACAACTCCATCCCCGCAATGTAACTGCACGCTTTACGATTTCTCTTGCTGTCTCTGTGCATTTTTTCCGCCTCTGAGAATTATTTGTGCTTGGAGGGAAGAAATCGAGCCCATCGCGGTGTCACCAACGTTACAATGTAAAGCAACTTGATTACTAGAATTTGTTTGACATCGGTAGAGATCATATTGCTACGAATGTTGGAGATAAAGTTTTTTAAAAACACTGTGTACTAAAGACAACCGAGAAATTTGTTGGATTTACAGTAATTTGATGGACTTATAGTAGAAGAGAAGGAAGAAAGTGGTTGTACCAATGACAATTGTCTTAAGATTGGAAGCATCAATTCCTTTAGTAACTTCTTTAGCAACGGGGGCCAATTCAAACCCACTGGGACCAGGACTTCCTATTACCAGAGAAAGAAGTCCCATCATCTAATTAAAAACTGGCAAAGAACAACAATAATTTCACTGTATAATTGTAAAGATATTTGATAAACTTACATACGACCTAGACGTTGAAGATTCCAGAAAACCCGCATAACACCAACCAGTGTTACTGCATAGGCATCTCAAGGTTCGCTGCAACATCATCCACTCCATCCGCATCTCATTTCTCGCAGTAATGTTCAAAATGACATTGGGGCAAGTTGATTATGTATAATCGCTCTTCCAAGAAGGGATCCGGGACCTTTTATGTGCCTCGCGACTGCCTTCTCTGTGATCTCTCTTGTACAAGATGGACTCTAGCAACTGTGCTCCCACTGTAATACTTGATATATTAGGTTAAGAACACATTGATCACCACTCAAAAGACACCAACAATTAATCAAGTCAAGGTGATTACAGGCGGTAAACATGCAAGGCCAACCCATAGCAATCAAGGGGTGAAAGAGAATGAAAGGGCGTAGTGCATGGTGTTAACAAAGAATGAACGACATATGGCATTATCCATGTCTTGCGGGACCGTTTCCATCTCATGAAGCGACCAACGAGTCTCACAATGTTTTACATTTTGTGTATTTATGTGACAAATTTTAGTTGTTTAGTGATTTTTGCCTTCTTTCAATGACTTTGATATTAGTGTTTTTTTTTTATGTTGTTTTTGTTTTTATTATTTTGGCATGAAGGGGTAATGCTTATACAGGTTTATATTTTTTTGGCTAGGTTTTTCTTATATGTCAATTCGAAGCAGGAAATGATCTAGTAGCACATATTCCTCATGACCTCAAGCTCATATTCCTTCCAACCCAACAGGGAATTTTCCACTAGGACCTCAGAATTTATGCTGACTCTCTATCGAGGCTTGCAGATTGCCTCAAACTCCTATGCTGACTCTCTATCGAGGCTTGCAGATTGCCTCAAACTCCTATGTTGGAAGCAATGACCCCACTTGTGCCTCCAAGTGTGAAAGCGGGGTAGATGATAAGTGGGTATTCCTTTGTTGGAGTTTGAAGCAAGACCCCACTTGTGCCTCCAAGTGTGAAAGCGAGGTAGATGATAAGTGGGTATTCCTCTGTTTATTCAAGTAAAAAACATATAAACACTCTTTGTGTTATTCCAACGTTATTGAACCGATGTCTTCCCGTCCTATAAATTTTATTATAACGCATCATTGATATTCTATGCTCAACTTAATAAATATAGTGAAGTTTATAATATGTAGTTCGTATTACAGTCCTTCGACGTTATTTATTATTTAGTTCATATCACAATTGTTTTTTTGGTGTTAAAACATATTTAGATAAATAGAATTGTTGGGCAACCGTGCGTTACAATATTATTTACTTATTCAGTTCCATTAGTTTATTATGTCTTTGGATACAATTTGGCCAATACAACGATTGAGTTATATGAAAAATTCAATACACATCCATTTCATTTTTCGTTGAATCTCTTTTTTTTTCTTTTTTTTTCTCTTTTATATCAAACTCCAGGTTTTTGTATTCCACTATATGAAGAACACTTTGTGATTTATTTAATATTAAATAATTAGTTTAATGTATTAAATTAAAGTAGTATATTAATTTAATATTTCTAATTCAAATTAAATTTCCTTCTACTAAAAACAATGTAACCTATGAAAAACCTTATATTTTTTATTTTCTACTTTGTCAAAATTTAAATTGTTATAGACAAGTTAGAAAACTTCTAAATAATACATGAACTATTTACCTTCAAGATTTTTTTGCATAATTATTATTATATGTAAATATTAGTTAACTCAAATAATAACAATCCAAACTAAATAGAGTCAAAACCAACCATTGAACAAGGTGTATCCCCATCAAATAATAACCATCTCCAACTTAGGAGAGAATAAGATGGTGATAATCCTAGAGTAGAGTCAACTCATGTATAAAAACATTATCAATAGGAACTAATCACTTTTAAATTCTTGTAAATAAACAATATCTAACCCATTGAGCATGGTCCTAATCTAGGATACTATACGTAATTCCAACTTAAAAAAGAAGTGTTCTCACTCTAATAAAATAATATTGAAATTTACTCTAAAAAAAATAATTATAAGAGAATATCATTAAAAATTGGCATCATTCTAGTTAAAGAGTGGTAGCATAAGTATTAATTCTTTACACTATGCCAATTTCTATAAAAAAAAAAATTGACAACGTTTCATAAAATAGTAGTTGAAAATAAAGTTATCGGTCCAGTTATTTATGACAATATATTATCATCATGACAAAACAACATAAACGTAATACTAAGGCGGGGACTAGCTACTTTGCAGCTATTTGCCTTGTTAAAATAAATGATAAATAATTAATTTTGATGTTTCCTTTAAAAAATCACATAATAAACTACCTAAAATGATACAATCATTTGATATTATCCCATGGATTGGAGAACAACCAATGGAATTAATCCATTTGACACAAAAAGAAATGGAAAGAAAGCATGTAAACCATTGGAATGAAAACCCTAATTCAACGAAAGAAAATCGAGGCTATCCTTACATGGCGATATCTTTAAAGTTACTCTAAAAAAAAAATTGTAAGAGCATATCTTTAAAAATTGGCATCGCTCTAGTTAAAGAGTGATGACATAAGTCTTTCTTCTACACACTATGCCAATTTCTATAAAAAATTGACAACGTTTCATAAAATAGTAATTGAAAATAAAGTGATTGGTTCAGTTATTTATGACAATATATTATCATCGTTAAAAAACAACATAAACGTAATCCTAAGGCAGGGATTAGCTGCCTTGCGGCTATTTCCCTTGTTAAAATAAATGATAAACAATTAATTTCGATGTTTACTTAAAAAAATCACATAATAAACTATCTAAAATGATACAATCATTTGATATTAGCCCATGGATTGGAGAACGACCACTGAAATTAATCCATTTGACACAAAAAGAAATGGAAATAAAACATTTAAACCATTGGAATCAAAACCCTAATCCAACGAAAGAAAATCGAGGCTATCCTTACGTGGTGATGAAAGTTGAACCCTTTCCAACTCTTCCAAGGGATTCAAATCCGTCTTAGAAGGGTAATTAGAAAAACAACCTTAAAAAAATTAAATTTTTGAAATCATTGATCATTTATAAAGGACAACAAGTATTATAAAATTTCAAAAGAAGGGTCTTGTTTTAAGCAACCCATCCATCTCACTCCCAAGTCTTGGATGCCCAACGAGCACTATACCTTTCATATTATATGAAGATGGAGGTGAATCATGAAAAATATTCATCATTCAACATATATTACTTGCCTTTGGCTCCTAAAGACTGAAATCATCTCTATTCTTGTTGGCTCTCATCTATTCCTTGATATGGTGTACCCTTCCACAACAGAAAATCCATCACAAAGCTGATGCCTATATAATCCTATCACTTTATTGGCATATCCAACATTTTGGATGTCACTTAATACATGATTCCAAGAGAAGCGTGGACACCTTATCTTTATGAATCCCCACTTGAATTTGTGTATTATGTGCATTTTTTTTTATCGTTGTCGAAATGATAATTGGCATGACATTTAATGTCCATACTTAATGTATTCAGATCTCACACGTGCCACAATGCCATTTCCTTTGTTATCTTTTCCTCCTCCCTTGGCTTTGCAAAGGACCAAAACAATTAGTCATGGGTCACATGTGTAAATTGCAATGGCATCGAAAACTCATTATCAAAATCCACTACAAATGTGTGATTCAATGGCAATTTTGAAGAGAAACCAATAGACATCAACCAAACCCAAGGAAATGAGGTCATCTCTCTTTCTTCGCGATCACGTATTTGATCTCTCTCAAAGCATCTAACGTGTTGACAAATCCAACATGACTATAGTATCAGTATCTAATAATTTATTATTATTTGGGAATATTCATTGGCCTCTCGACTGCTAAGTATGGTTGCAAATGCAATGGCATTGAAAACTTATTAGCAAGATTCAGTGGAAATGTGTGGTTCAATGACAATTTTTGAAGAGAAAACAATAGGTATCAACCAAACCCAAGGGAACGAGGTTATCTCTCATTCTTCATGATCACACATTCCATCTCTCTAAAAGCATCTAACGTGTTGACAAATTTGACATGGTTAAAGCATTGGTATCTAATATTTCATTGTTATTTGGGAACATTCATTGGCCTCTCAACCACTTAGTATGTTGTTCACGACATCCCTATTATTACTACTCCAATGTAAATCTCTCAACAATTAAGCGGTCTTGTATATGCTTTTTTTCAAGCTCATTATAAAGATAACACATGGTATTTTTTTTTTTTTTTACACAAAATTATATTAATGATTTTGTTTGGGATAAGAAAACTCCATTGAGATTCGCAATAACTTGTATGTTCTTGATCAAGCTTATGTGTGAGCCTATTCAAAATAGACCTTGTGAGGATCACAAAACCTAAAATTGGAACTACAACAATGAGAATCACGATTCTGTTCATTCAATTTTCTACATCATCAATTCCTTACTCCTATCATCATTCCCCTTTCTCCAATTTAATGTATCTTTATCCATAACATTCATTGTTTCCAGAAACATTGACATCGGTGTGACGATGCCTTAAGTGCCAAATATTTGAGAAAGCTCCTTAGATCTCTTTCCTCGTGCCTCGTTGCAAGCCGAAGAGCAATGAGAGGTATCATTTACAACCTCGATGCATGGAGCAATGTTTTTATGCCCGGGTGGGATTCTTAAGTAAGACATGGAGAATGTAACATAATTCCATGGAAAAATTTAGTAGCTAAATTTTGCCCATGGGCTAATCTTGCATGTTTTCTTTCCAAAAAAGGATTCGTCAATATCCATTTTTTTTTCGGAAGTGATTCACCCAAATTCTATAGGATAAAGGCATTTTTCTCTAAAAATCGCCAAAATTTTCTAGAAATTATACAATATCCTTAGAAATTTGAATATTTTTACAAAAAGATCGCCAAACATTTTATGGATGGAATTTTAAGAATTAGTAAGATTCACCAAGGTTTCTACACTTTAAGATAAGTATGGATCCCTAAAATTTTCCTTGCATCATTCATGTTATCCTTAGGTCTATGCAATAGGGATTATGCTCTAAAATCCACTATGTCACACATTTTTTGCATGGTTTGAAATGCAGAGTGAGCAATCAATGTCCTCAATAAGAACCACATACTTGGTGGTCTTGATGAGAAATTTCCTTTAACTTCGTGATTATCTTGACCATAGGAATCTCCAATTTATGGATATCTTAGCCTACATAATAAGCAACGGGTACAATCATTCTAGATTTGCTTGTTCCCGGAGCCCTATAGAGCAATTGCGGCTCTCTTCATGGCTTTGTGGTGTTTTGATAAAATTGCCCCCTTTCAACACAGGCCTCAAGGTCTAGGACAATTTCTTCTTTTTCTAATGAGATATACAAGAAACACGACTCCCATGGTTAAGAATGATTACGATATGCTTGAGATATGAATCTAAGTTGTAATGCTCACTCGTCACATGGATATGTAGAACAAATCCTCTCTTATATGGGTGTGGCACAAAAAGGTTTGATCATAACATTGTGTCTAAAGCTGTACATTATCATTTTTAGCGCTTTGAAACTTTTCCAGAGTTGAAAGAGGTATTGCTCGATGTTTATGATTTTTGTTCTTTTATTTATAGATATACATATAACCCACAAGAAGGTTACAATTTAAATTACAACATATGATGATTTTTATTTTCTATTTAAATCACAATTTATTTATTTATTTGATGGTGTGTTAAATTTTAACATTGTAAAAAATTGGAAGGGCGATACTTTATTTAAAATAATTTAAATTTTGAAATGTGTATTTAGGTTACTCTTGTCAATTGAAGTACAACTATTTTTACAACTTTTCATCATAGAAGGGTTAGATGAAAATATACCCTTGAACTTTAAATGAAGAGTAACCCTTCAAATTTCATAAGTGCTTACATGCTTCTGATGCAATAAAAGTTAACTAAAAAGAAGAATTGAAGGACTTTGGGGTGGGCCATGAACAAAACTTTCAACATCAATATGTTATAGTTTATGAAATGAAACGGGGTAGTCTAAAGGGATAATGATTTGGCCATTTTGCGACACCCACATGTTCATCGATTCCGGCCACTGCACCCTCTGATAACTCACTCCATTGATTCACCATGCCGCATGCACTATAATATGGAAGAGTCACTATATCGATTACTACACATGTGAATTCTTTTTGACAAGTTTCCCAAACTATTGAACGTCAAATCAATGGTTTAATAATATTTATCCCTGCCACATTTGATGTGCCAATTTAGTGACCAACTATCAAATATGTCTTCAGATGAGTTGCTGCTATGTGATATCTTTTGTGGTCTAGTTGGTCGGCTCTCACCTGAAAGACCCGGTTTGGGAATTTATTTCTAAACGTTTCTTATTTGTTTTTATTCTTTGTAGTAAACTGTTGGATATTCATGACGTGTTTGCCGTATTAAGGGGACTCCATGTTTGTGCTACTGTTCCTTTTAAACAAAGAAATTGTATGTTCACTTTTTTAAATAGGAAAATATCTGTGTTTACTATTTTAAATAGAAACTTGAATATACATTGCAATGCGCGTGAACATTGAGAAACAGTTCTTTGTCAATAACAAAACCTCCAGAAAAGGGTTGTAATGCTACTGCTCTTCTTCCAGAAAACCGTGTTACTACATACATCAAAAAGATGTGTCACACAACCTCTTCTAACAAAAACTTGGTCTCTGTGGGAAAACAAAAAAAATGAAACAACACAAATTTATCAGCATCTGTCCTGCACTTTTTATCTAGTTGTTGTGGCTAGTCTCCTCATTGGGCGTTGATCATATAAGCATCTGATAGTGGTGGGGAGCTGGGAACCTGTTTTTTCCTCCCAGGTAGTAAAAATACATGTACATAGAGATTAAGATTTCTTAGAAAGCTCGTCAATGCGAACATTCAACTTCACAAGTGTGTTGAAAAGAAATTTTAGAGAAATTTTCTTTTAGTTCCTTGATTATTTTCTTAGATTGGAGAAAGGGTCAAGTTTTGGTGATTTACTTTACTATTGATCTAGTCAATGGCTATCTCCGAATCTCCTAAAATTTGAATGTGCGGACTCCTTTTCTTGTTGCTTTCCTTATCAGCAACCACGTAGAATTCAACTTTGCCCAGTTATTTGTACCCTCTCCACATGCTTCTTTGAGAAAAAAAATTTAGCTTCCTCCAAATATAAAACTCCTCCTGCCCCAACTTTCATGGCTTTCCTTAACATTCCCATGCATAGGATTTGTCTATATGTGGGCTTACAACTATCCTTGGAGGCTTTTCCTTTCCTGCCTTCCACACCCCTCTATATGAAAATCTAATTTAGTGGATGACTTGAATGAGAGGAATGCGTTTGTTTTAAAAGATGATATCATTCCTGGAAAGCCAAAGCACCCAAGAAACTACACATGGTAGAGCCCCGAGGTCTTCGATTGTGTTGTCCTTAAACTATTTATCTAAACACATTGCTACAGAGATGTCGATCCATTAGCCATTACCTTCATTGAGTTGCAATGCTTCCTTCCATACCCCTTTCGTGAATGAACAATGAACCAACAAGTGGTCTAAGGCCTCATCATCTCTTTTGCAGAGTACACATTTTCTTGGCCATTGCCATGCTCTTTTCCTACATATTTCCTGTGTTAGGACTTCGTTAGGAAGGGAAACCCAAAGAAAAGGTCTAATTTTAAAGGAGGTTTTATTTTCTAGATGGGTTTCCACCACCACTCATGTTTTCCTCTTATTTCTTCCAAGAACATATCTTTATATCCTAAATGTGCAATGTACCTTCCCGGGGAACTATTTTTTGGCCCTGATAATTTCATCTTCCTCATCCCTCAACTTTATTGCACCGTGCCTAATATTGTTGTTAATTAATGCAGAAAATTGCTTGGAAAAGCCCTACAAGAAATGCAGCTTTACTCTTGTTTATTAGGGTGTGTTTTACTGTGAAGTATGATTCAGAAACAACTCTAGAAGGTGATAGATGCAAGAATTACACATTCATACACAAAACATCAAAGAGAATGGAGAGGAAAGACCACACCTAATTCCTTCTATTGGAGTAGAGTAACCCTTCACAAACAACCCTTGAAACAAATCCTTTGCAAGTAGATTTCAGTATCAATATTTAGTCATGAGAATCCCAAAACATATGCCTCACATCAACAAGAATGAACGGTTAAACTTTCCCACAAACAACCCTTGAAACAAATCCTTTGCAAGTAGATTTGAGCATCAATATTCATCCATGAGAATCCCAAAACATATGCCTCGCATCAACAAGAATGAACGGTTAAACTTTCCAATAGCTTTCAGTAGATCTTCAACAATTAGCTCTCAAAGTTTACTACACTTTCAACAACCATCACAACTGGGAGGGGCTTCTCTTACATAGTGTTCAAATCAAAACGTCCTCAAATAAAACAATAATATCCATGTATGAGATCCTAGATATGTCCTCAAGTAAAATAATAATATCCATGTATGAGATCCTAGATATGTCCTAGGAGAGCATAAAAAACTAATATCTCCTAAGAAACTCACATGTCAAGTCAAACAATACACAAAATAATAAGCAACAAGCGGTGGATATGCCACGTGTCTCTTGCTAGAGTTGGACGTTTCCCTCATCTAGGATATGAACCATGTAGAAACTCCTCCAAGTGGCATGTGTGGCCTCTCCAAGAAAACCAATCCACCAAATGTGTGAAACAAGGCCTCAATCCATTGAAACAACTCAACGACTTGGCCGCCAAGGTGTAACAACCATCAAAAACATGTGCCAAAAACTAGATCCATGGAATGAGGAGTCAACAATCAGTCTGCTAGCATATATCCATGTGCAATGTCATCAAGCTAGTATGATAGCTCCATAAAGTAAGGGGATGGAACCATCATGCCAGTAATAAAATATGCTCATGCCTCAACATAGGTGCCAAGAAATAGGAGACCAAGGGAGAGCTGCAATAGGAATGGAAGTCAAACATTTTAGTAGTAGATCCACATGCCTAGACATCCCAAATGCACCATGCCATCCACACCATAAAGTTCAAATTCACAAACCAACACATGTCAAGGCAGTCATGACCTTATTAGGTGATATTAAGCGAGCGATGGGATATGAAGGGCAGCATTTCCACGCCAGCCCCGCACATGCTCACCATAACTCTCTAACAACATTTTGAAATTCGATGGGAATTACCTCTAGGCTCAAGTGGGATAATGACACAGTATGTAGGCCCAGACTCTTGTCAGGGATTTCCAACCTTGTTGGAACTTGAAGAATTGAGTAGGACTAACGAAATTATGATAACACATAATCAGAAGAACGTAAAAAACTACCAGACGATCTTGGAAAGGGCTTAAAATTTCCGATTAAAAAATTGAAAAGAAAAGTGTTACCCGGTATCTTTGAAATCGAAGGAAGCCAAAATCATCAATATTGAATTGGGAAAGAGAAGAACGATTTTTTAAAAGAGGAAAAAGAAGAAAGAACAATACCGAGTAAAGGAAAGATACCTAGAAATCATATCAAATGACAAGTTCAAGAAGAAGGTATAGCTCCCAAAAGTATGGCTAGAAGTAGTATCATTTTGTTTATTGGCAGCAAATATTAAAATTATGTCTCATGTAGCAATAAGGAAGCGATGCTTCCAAGCACCCAATAGAGGAAGCAGATGCCTTGAGGAAGAGGAAGACTCAATCATTTACTAATACACCAAAAGAACTTAGATACGATCCTCCATGGTAGAAATCACAAAAAACTCATTGAAACAGAGAAAAAGATAGACAACATCGCATGAGAAAGACAACATGCGAGTAGAGTTCCATATACTGAAAACGTAAGTTTAAGAGTTTGAGGGAAGCTATCTTTTTTTATTTATAACAATGGACTCCAACCTCCAATGAATTCTTGATCCCTTAATTGATCCCGTTTGAGCTTTGAGTCCCCTTCCGAGTTTATAATTCTAGAATCAAATTTACCGCATCTTTAGTTCTTTCGTGGCTGCCACAACGTGGACATAATTCTTTGCAGGTTACCCTGTATTTCCTGTAGCAACATAGGATGGTTCTTCCATGTGATTTCTAATTACAATCTCAAAACCTGCATTGCTAGGGAAACCTCTTGAAGAACCATCAAAATCGATTTTAGAATGAAGACTTTTGCAACTTGACATATTGTCATTGGATTTCTGGGTTTTATGGCGTGAAATATATATTTTTTATTCCAACGTGATTCAAGTGAAACACTTCACTTATCATTAATGCTGGAAGTGGAAGGGTAGAGAAATTTTTACAAATATTTGGCTCAAAAAATTTCATGCATTAGAAACCAACAATCCAACAACACGATTGATTTTGTTGCCTTGAAAGAAGGGGAACGACCAAAGTTCCAAATTCTCATTCCTATTTTCCCATCGAGTTTGGATGATGTTCAAAATGTCTATTACAGTTTACTAACAGTGGAAGAGTAGAGAAAGTTTTACAAATATTTGGCTCAAAAATATTTCATGCATTAGAAACCAAAAATCCAATAACACGATTGATTTTGCTGGCTTGGAAGAATGGGAAAGACCAAAATTCCAAATTTTCATTCCAATTTTCCCATTGAGTTTGGATGGTGTTCAAAGTGTCGATTACAATTTATAGGGTTTCGTGTTTTGGACTAATTCGGGATTAACTTATTGATCGAGTTGGAGGGGAGATAGAGGCTAATGTTGGAAAAAAAATTGTTCTTTCCGACCAAACATTCTAGCGAATAAAACCAAGGGCTAGCTCATATTTCTTGTTTACGATTTGAAATTTGAATTATCCTTCTTTTGAACTTCCAAGTGTGAGGTTTTCTCCCCACACTTTCTGCAATCTTTTGTAATGTGACGTCTTCTCCCTCCTATAGTGCATACTACTCTCCAACTTTTTACACAAATCCCAACGATGTTTACAAGGTTTCAACTCTCATATTTGTTGATATTATGGTAGCTACGTGAGGTATTTACCTCCACGTGTAAACCTGACGAGAATAGAATATTCCAGGAAGCAAGAAGAAACCCTAATGAGTTGGCTAATAACCCTAGAAGACATGTCGACTCAATAAGATAACTTGTATTAGGTTATTAGCCTCCAAGAAAAGAAGTTGACCAGAAGAAATAAAATATACTGAACAAACAAATACCCAGAATGAGAAGTCGGCCCATGCAGTTAGCCAAAATTACTATAAATACAGGAGACCAGTCTTCATTCTGGCAGGCAGTCTCAGAATTGCAGAGAAACACTTGTGTGCACTGCAGTGCCCAATTTTGTGCGCAGGTTTGGAAGAGAGTTGCCATTGCAGTTGCTACAGCTAGCAGATCACATTTGGCTTGGACCGTCTCTTGGTTAGGGTTTGAACTATTTGATCAGCTCTTGTTGGTGCACTATCCTTGGGGAAAGGTGTGCTACCCTTTGTTTGGCTATCTAGCCTAGAGTTTTCTTCTGAAGTGATTCTCTGTCAAGGTTAAGGTGCTCGGAGGGTGGCTTCGGCCTATGTTTGTGTGGCAATAGTGATATTGTCATCGTAAAATGAGCACATTCATTCATATTATAACAGGTTATGGGCCCACACCTCCTTCAATCATTCTAACCGCTGGAAGGAAACATAGCTATAAGGATATTAAGCTCGTTAAAGAAATGCCACTAGGTTTTCTAGTAGGAGCAGTCACCATAGCACTGTCGCTAGGGTTACTAGCAGGTGTAGTTGTAGAAACCCTAATCCTCTCGTTGAAGCACCTTAAGTGAAGGGATTGACCTAATTTTTGGATAGATCAGTGCACCCTAGCCTAGTGCATCTCCTAGTACTCTCAACAAGCCAAGACGTCAAGTTTGAGTTTTTGGTCAGATCTAGGGTTGACCAAGTCAAAGCAGCCATGACTTACTCTATGAAGTCAGAAAACAAGTTATATGGAGCTTCTAACTTCAAAGCGTGGAAGACAAGGATTGACCTCATCCTTGCTAAGAATAAAGTGTTGGATATCGTGAAAGGAAAGATCGTGGAACCAGAGTTTGAAAAAGGAAAAGAGAAGGAACCGCAGAACGTTGCAGTTATGGAGAAGTTCAAAGATGGTGGCATCAATGCCATGAGTATCATAGTGGACTCTATAAAATACCACTTGATACCCTACATCTCCCATCTCATCTCATTAAATAAGATGTATGATGCTCTAACAAAACTCTTCTCAGTCAGAAAAATTGGACAAATAATGAGTCTAAAGAATGAGCTCCATGACATGAAGATGAATGATGATGATAGCACAACATCATACTTTGTGAGTATCTCCTAGTTAAGAGATCAACTACAAGCTATTGAAGAGATCATTTCAGAGAAGGAATTGGTAAACATAGCACTCAATGGTCTTCCCAAGACATGGGATGCATTTGCCGCAAGCATGAACACAAGTAAGGAGTATCCTACATTTGAAGAACTTTGGACTTGTTGTTCTCAAGAAGAATATAGGATCAGTGCAAAAGAGAAAACCTAAAATAAGTACGATGATCAAGCCTTCACAACAAGATTCAAGAATTTGAGGAACAAAAGGAAGCTTGGTTAAAGGAGGAAGCCAAATCAAGAGAAAGATATTTCAGAAATACAATTCTTCAACTATCGAAAGTATGGTCACTACAAGAATCATTGTCCCGAGATAAAGAAAAGGAAGGAGAAACACAAAGCATCAGTTGCTGAAGAAAAGGAACCTACAAAGAAGACTAAGCAGGATGAAAGAGACCTCTTCTTATGAAGGTAAAAATACTCTTCTTAGTTCTTGTACATATCTTGTTTGCATAATTTTTGTACATATCTTGTATATCTATCTCTCGAAAGATAATGTGTTCCAATAAGAACTATACCTATGGAAGAACAACAAGATAAGGATTTCTATCATTATACAAGGAAATCCGAAATCAGAAACAATCATGAAGAGACTTAGAAGAAGCAAAGACAGAAAGAAGTCAACAATCAAGAGAAAATTGGAGAAAGACTTATGATGTTTTGCAGAAGATAATAAGACGAAAGAGTGGACTCTAATAGATGGAAGGAGCCGATTATATATTGCAGAAGAAAATAATAATGCAGATGGAAGTGTGGACTCTGTTAGACGGAGGGATCCAATTATATGCACTCATACATGAAGCAAGGATTATGAGGGAGCTAATCCTATGATCCATTGAAGATGATGAAGTATATATCCATGGTAGCATCCATGAAAGACAATACATGTTCAGTTCAACCTCAG
>SNQJ01S0042966.1:22620-44380 GCA_010110895.2 Picea sitchensis | reverse complement strand
GTAATTGGCCATTTGATATTAATACTTGCATTCTTCTGCAATTGTGTGTGTGTTTCATTCTATTTACTTATTTCCACAATTGCGCTTATTTAATTGTTGATATACGCATTAATTTCCATGGATTAGTGTGTGTCCAAAGATTCTCGCCTCAAACCATATCGATAGTGCCAGATCCTTATGTTGCCCAATGCATGCCCCTCTAACAAGATCGGGGTAGAAGTAGCTTGGTCAATCTATGTGCAACCCGTATGGCTATCTTCTTTCCCTGCCCAGATGACATCATATGGTAGAACAAAATGGAGCAAGCGATCCCATCACATTGTTACTCCAAGACGCCATGAACAAGGAAAGAATTTAGATGTTGAATCAGTGCGCTCGGATTTTGCAACAACTCTCCACCATCATGGGTGCTTCTTCTTCATCAAGCCATCCTAATAATCTTTATTTTATATAAACTGCATAAGCTTTTATATGTATAATATGTATAATTTTGTATATTATCTTGTTTATTTTGTTTGGCGGGGTTGGTTTTTTTAGGCCATTGATATGTCCTTTGTGGCTAACATCCAACATATCCAACATTGGATACAAAGGGGAGTTTTGCCAATGGCTTCAACACATATCTCTTCATTTTGACATTCAGATAAATCTCTGAGACCTCTCTTCTTCTTTTTTTAACCAAAACCAGGAAATTTGTATTATTGAGAGGTGTATCTATGATAAACAACAAAATTACATTTTACTGCTCTCTTGAGTTTTTAAACAAAATAGACAACTTCTTATATGCAAAAAGCAGGGCTTACATATGTCTTTGGACAAAATATCCTAGAACTTCTTACAACTATATATTATGAAGTAGAAACCTAATATCCTAGTAACTTTAGAAAACATTAAACTTAGCAACACATAATCCATAAACACAACACATGGACGGGGACGCTGATCCAAAGCCAATTTCAACCCAAACACCTAAAACAAAGAAGCAAACGATCACATCCCAAAGTGTGCCTTGCGATCATGCACCTCTTGAGGGCGTGCGGCACCGCGACGTTTTCTCGTTTGGCTGCTCGGCAACACTAACGTTACTTCGTCCGAACTACGCCTCTTCACCTGGAGCATACCCATACTCCGTTCTAGGCTACCAACGAGTCACACTCCTACTCTAGTGCAACTCTTGCATACTTATACAATTGTTAACATCTAACACTTGGTCATATATCATGAGAATCCAAAAGAACAACAACGAAACACAATGAAAGAAATACAGATATAGCCTAGGCAACACGAACTGTGCTTAACACCCAACTGATTCTTTGTCATTGCGAAAAATTTACAACATGAGCACTACCGGCTCGGTTTACAACTGGGCGGAGTCAAACGACTCGCCTCACCTCACCAAGACACCCGTACACAGATTCATCACCAGGACTCTCCGTCGCAACCGTCTCCGCAACCACCCATCGTGTGCCTCGGGCGTGTCCTCAACATCGGACTTCATGTCTCTTTGTTTCTGCATACATCACAAATTTCGGTTTTGCCTCACACATGCCTCCAACAGGCCCGTGTTTTCCAAACTTCCCCAAAACCATCCTTAGAGAAGTTCGCCCAACTCTGTCCAACGAATCCACCTCAAGGCAACGCAAGTCCTCCTAAGTGGAGCGACTTGGCTCCTTGAGGGAGCTCGCCACTCTTCGTCTGCCTCAGAATCACATAGATCTTCTTGCTCTTCTTGTCTTCAAATCTGCCTTCCTTGGTTGTGCACCCTTGTTCTCTTACATGCACTGCAAAGGTCGCCATTGTGAATCGCCGCGTCCTTTGGGGGTGTCGCGCCCCTTCGCGAAGCCATGTGTCCAAACGAATCATCGCGCCCCTTTGCACATATGAATCGTCGTGACCCCTCGCAGACCTAGGAGCCAAAACGAATCGCCGCACCACTTCGCAGACCCGGTCGCACAAACAAACCATTGCGCCCCTTCGCGGACCCGGTCGCACAAACGAATCGTCGTGACCCTTCGCAGACCCAAGCGCCCAAACCAATCGTTGCACCCCTTCGCAGACCCGGTCGCACAAACAAATCGTCGCATCCCTTTGTGGACCCGGTCGCACAAACGAATCGTTGCGCCCCTTTGCAGACCCAAGCGCACAAATGAACCCATGCGCTTGTCAACCGTCCTGCCTATTGGGACCTTCCCGCCCAACCTTGGTGCGCCCCAATCTCCTGGTCGCTTCATAGTTGGGATATCCCCTTGCCGCGTTTGCATGCCCAAGGCGCCCACTTGCCAAACTTGGTTGTCAGAGCAATCACAAGTTTCAGGTCTTTGAGGACTTGGGCGAGGGTCTCCGCGTCGATCTAGCCGAAGACGTTGCACAAACCACAAAGGAAACACATAGACAAGGATGCCAATCCAAATCCAATTTCAAACCAAACACCTAAAACAAAGAAGCAAACCCACAAATCCACAAAACCACCACCAGGCCTCCACCAAATTCACAATTTCTATGAGCTAAGAAACCAACAAAGCCTAAACATGATAGGACTAGAAGGCTGAACCCAGAAAAGGAGGAATCAATGCCACCAACGAATAGATACTCGTCGTGACTATGACCCACATGGACAAAGTGACTGTAACCAATTTTTGACAAAGAGAGTATGAAATCTAGAAAACCCAATGCACTTAGGGAGTCTGGGAACCAGAGCTTCAACACACATAAGGCTCCCCCAAAAACAATATCCACCAAACTATAATTCCAAAGTGTTAGCAACATTACTTGTCTTCGACATCGGGATATCCAGGTCTGAAGGTTACACAAGGAGCATCGAAGTGCAACACATAGAAGAAGTCCTTTTCAGACCTAAAATCAAGCGAGCGGGAAAAATTATAGTGTCAACGGTCCGGATTCATCTATATGAGCAGATCAACGGCTGGCGGGAAATCGCGGATAACAGAGTTGCGCCGAAGATAGTGCAAATAGATCGTGCCCATATTGTATGCATGAATGGATAGCAGTCGTTCATCCCAAAGGACGCGTGGCATGAGATTTGGTCACGTCGGCTTTTCGGCAGTCGCGAGTTCAATGGGTGAAGGTTTTATGTCGTGGTACATCTCGAAACCCCGAACCCTGAAGTGTTGATAGCGCCCAAAGCTGGGCCCACAATATCAAGGGGCAATCTCAGCCGTCCATCTGAAACAGACACCTAACGCACGATTAGGCTCCCCGCCTTTTTGCCCATCGCGATTTCGAAGCGCAAGAAGCAGCTCCCTCATATCCCCGATGCGCGAAGTGACGAGAGCTTCCAGGGCCTGGGGCCCACAGTAGCATCACGTGAATTTAGGTTCGTCAGATCTGAGAGAGACGCGTGGTGCCCAATTGAGTCGTCTCGACGTTTCGCCCATCGCAGTTATGATAAGCAAGGTCCAGCATCATTGTATTCCCGATGCGCGAGGTGCCGGGAGTGTCCAGGACCTGGACCCACAACATCATTGAGGTGCGTTCAGGATCGTCAGATCTAGAGGGGCGCGTGGCGCCAGATTAAGTCGCCTCGGCGTTTCGCTCATCGCGATTTCAAGAAGCAAGGATTAGCTCCTTCCCATTCGCGAACGCCGAGGGCGCCTTGGGGATAAGTGCGTGGTCACTTGGGAAAGAAAAGAGCTGCTCAGGAAGGGTCGAAGTCATCATGTATGTTCACAGAAGGAATTACCGCGATCTCCAAGTGCCATTTGATCCGACCTCGGCCCTGGTTTTCGCTTGGAGTAAATGAAGGCGAGAAGGGGTGGTTGAAACCTCTCCTCATTCATTAAATGTGAGGAATGGAGGGTCTGGCAAGTGGACTTCTTGAGAGGGTCCTGTGTACCCATTTTTCCAAAGAAGCCATGCCGAGTTCTCGACTAACCAGAGGAGGTCTGCACACGCTAACTCGACATTTACTGGCTTAGCTACTCCTCCCCTGCAAAGGCCATGCCAAGTTGAGGAGACGTCTGACGAAGGACTTCCGCTCGAAGATTGATTGAAGATTCGCTACACCTTGGAGGGCGAGCGCGCCTCTGTTGGGCAAATCTGCCCAAGTATATGTACTGAGTTTTTGCATTTTTGAAGGTATCGATGGTAGAGCACAGCTCCCGGTTGTAAAGTTTTGGCACATTTAGCACATACTCTGGTTCTCTGGTTACGTATTGGTATGTAAGATTTCTTGTTTAATGACAGATAGTCTTCTCACTCCATCTAGTTTTCATCTTATCCTAAGAGAGCTTGTGATCGACTGATTCGCATGAATTATGGCAATTATGTTGTGATAAAGGTTTTATTGTGGCATTATTGTTTTCTCTGGTTTTTTGCGTTTGAATGTAAGAAGATCTTGCGTTTAGATGTCTTCTTCCACAGTCTGTTAAGAACCTGATGTTTACGACAGACCTTTGCATCCCTCTGATACAAGTCTTCCTCCTACTCACCCTTACTACAACTCACTGTCTGAAGTTTCCTAAGACCTCACTTGCCCATGCATGCCTAGCCTAGTTTCGGAGTTAGAACCACATCGTTTGAGTTAACCTCCATTTGATCACCCCATTAAGAAAATCGTGACATAAACTGATGGGCGTCGGGCCCTGCTGCTGCTGCAATCCAGGGGTGACTTCCGACACTAACATTTCTGGTGTCGTTGCCAGGGACGAAGTTGAAAATTTTCCCCGGGATTGAACGACATTGAGCCTCTGATTCTGAAGGTGCATCGGGTATCAGAGCCTTTGAAGATTGCTACTGTGCACCTGGAGAATCCATTGTGAAGACTCCACTATGGCGAACCTGCCGTGTTAATTGTGTCTTTCAGAGGTAGACACACGCAGTCTCACCCACAACTGCCTCTAGCTACACCTGAAACTGATCCGAAGGTGGTTCTCAGAAAAGGAAAGAACTCTGAAGAAGAAGCTTCCACCGCCGAAACAAGTAATCCGCCATCTCCTTCTGTAAGAACTCCGTTTTCTCCTCCTCAGTTTCTTAATAGACCTCCTTCAGAGGTTTCCCGTTTCCTGAATTTCGGGAGTATTCCTGCTGAGTTTTCCCCTCCTGGTCTAGGATTGGAGGGAGAAACCCTTGTCACTCCCCTCTCCCCCAAAGCTGTACCCTGGCGTAGACCCAGGACCGCGGAAGATTTCCCCATGCCTAGTTTTACTGCTCCTGTGCAAAGAGGAGCACCTGCTGACTTGAGCTCGTTAGCCTTCTCCTTAAATCCCCTCTTGTTTCCCACTCCACTCTGAGACTCACTCCCAGTAGCCCCTTCGCGAACTCCTTCTCCTCCAAGTTCTCCTCCACCTAATATTCCTATGGCTGGTGCTAATCCCCCCTCTGAATAGAATGGACGCCATAGTCGCTGCCAGATATGCCCCCCTAATCCTACCTCATCCGATGAATCCTCTCCCTACTGGAGATTACTTGAAATACATGCCCAAGTTCACTGGGGAAGGGGATGTAACTGCTGAAGAGCACTTGTTTGCTTTCTACAGTTATGCAGACAACCTGAACATTGAAAATGAAGATGTCTGGATGAGAGTCTTCGTCCAGAGCCTAGATGGCGAGCTGAGGAAATGGTTTAGAGGATTGGCCCCCAGA
The DNA here is from genome assembly GCA_010110895.2 of Picea sitchensis. Classification (NCBI taxonomy): domain Eukaryota; kingdom Viridiplantae; phylum Streptophyta; class Pinopsida; order Pinales; family Pinaceae; genus Picea; species Picea sitchensis. The sequence continues at coordinate 38,779 of SNQJ01S0042966.1, read as the reverse complement.
TCTATTGCTGGGATCGAAGCCCTGGATAGTGTTTTCCTGAGGCAGTGGGGCGACAGTAAAGATTTCATGTATTACATGACAGAGTTCGGATCTTTGAAGAAGATGGATGGAGAGTCTGTCTCCGACTTCTCCAAAATATTCAATAATATGTATAACAAGATCCCCGCCGAAATAAAGCCTTCAGAAGCCTTAACCAAGATTTCTTATGCTAGTGCGTTTGGCCCCGATTTCTGTATGTTACTGAGAGAAAGAAGAGCCACCTCCTTAGCTCAAATGAAAGATGCGGCCATAGAAGTGGAATCCAATGTATTAACGGCTGATAGATTGAGAAACAAGGCTGACGCAGACAGAAGAAAGGGAAGGTCGGAAGCCTCAACCTCTGGCCCATTGGTGCCCCACCCTCAAGTGGATGAACTGACCAAGATGGTGAAGTCTCTGTCTGCAGAGATGGAGAGAATGAAAGTTGAGGGGAGGCAAGCATATAAGGGTCCTCAGAACGCCGAAAACAAAGGAGGTTTCAAGAGGCCGAACAATTTTACTCCCCCGAATGTGCAAAGAGAGAGGGGAGGAGACAGAGAAGACCAGAAAATTCAGGCCCCTTTCCAAAACAATTTTGTGGCCGAGGGGGAAGAAGGGGAAACATATGAGCTTCATCCTGAAATCCACTACTTCGGAGACACTCCTCCTTTTCCTCATCTCACTCAATCGACATACGAGGAGTATCTCATGGACAGTCAGCTAAATGAACTGAGCAAGGGAGACAAGACTAGTGGCGGCCAAGGCAGGTATGATCTGAGGTCCAAGAAAAAGACTATAGCGCCTGACGTTCCTGAGCAGTCTACTAGAACAAAGAAACCTGCTAATGAAGTAGAAGATAGTCTCAGAGGTAAGAAGACCCGACCCTTCTCTCCCATAGTGCAGAGTCATGTTCCCGAAATAAAAGAAATTTTGAAGCTTGCGTCTTCTTTTAATTTCGAGCATGAAATTCAAAAAATCAGAATCCCTGTTCTCCTAACCGAATTGATTAAACATGAAGGGTTCAAGAAACGCTTCTCTGAGCTTCTATAGTCTGAGGCCTCAAGCCTTCCCACAAACTCCATCAATTTGCAAGATGAAAAGCCTGCAATTATTCTAGGTCCTATGGTAGAAGACAAGAATGACTCGTCCCCTCCCTTCTACACTTCCTTGAACATACATGACAATGTGCTGCATAACTGCTTGATGGATTCAAGGGCTTCTTACAACCTCATGCCCAAAACTGTCATGGAAGAACTAGGACTAGAGGTCACCCGAGCCTATCATGACCTCTATTCCTTTGACTCCAGGAAAGTTCAATGTCTCGGGGTTATCAAAGACCTGGTCGTGACCTTGTTTCAATTGCCCATGAAAAGTGTGGTCATGGATATTGTAGTGGTTGATGTCCCCCCCAAGTTCGGTATGTTGTTGTCAAGATCTTGGGTAAAAAGACTGGGGTGGACTTTGCAGATGGACCTCACATATGCTATTATCCCAGTATTTGGAGGAGAACACAGGAGGCTATATAGGGAAGCCCAGTTGGCCTATATAATCAGTGATGAAGCTAATCCCACCGACCATCCTATTTTTTCCTTAGACACTGATTTAGGTTCCAGTTTACTGCAACTCACTCATGCTCCTGAGCCTCTTCTTGAACTCAGAAAGCAACCCACCACTCCTCATGAGCTTCCTCCCTCCATCACCCCCGTTTGGAAAATGTTTTTTGATGGAGCCTGTTCCAGGGAAGGCACTGGTGCTGGGGTGTTTTTTGTGTCCCCTTCTCAGGAAACCATGTCCCTGTCATATAAGCTGGAATTCGAAACCACTAACAATGTGGCAGAGTATGAAGCCCTTGTTCTAGGATTGAGAGCTGCAAGGGAAATGGGAATTCAGGAGGTAGCAGTGTTCGAAGATGCAGAGTTGGTGGTCCAACAGATCAGAAGCGCTTATCAGGCTAAGCACCCTCAACTCAAAAATTACAGAAATGAAGTATGGGACCTCATTGACAACTTCTTCTTAGCCTTCAATATCTCTTTTATTCCAAGGGAGGATAATGTTGTGGCCGATTCTTTAGCTGTTTCGGCTAGCCAGTTCAAGGTCCCTCATCCGTTTATGGCCAAATATGATGTCAAGATAAAATATAGGCCCTTTGTACCAGACAATGTCAAGCATTGGAAGGTATTCGAAGATGATCCGAAAATCGATAAATTTCTCCAATCTGTTGATGAGTTTTCTGCGTTGCACATTGATCAGGATCCTGATATAGAAGATAACCCTCACCCTGAGGTGTTTTTAAATAAAATTGCTAACCACCAGATCATTCAGCTACATAGCAATCACATTCCAAGGGGACTAATTCCTTTAGAAAGATTGTTCGATGGGAATGATGTGGAGGTAAAGGATAGGGTTTCATATGAAGATGCTGACACAGCCGAGTGAAACATTGACACGTCGGAGGAGCCTAAGTTTGTCAAGTTGTCAAGGAGTTTGACCAGAGAACAGAGGGCCGAATATGCTGAGTTGCTGAGGGAGTTTGCTGATGTGTTTGCATGGACCTACGAAGACCTCAAGACATATGACACATTTTTCATTGAACACAAGATCCCACTGAAGGAAGAGGCTAAGCCATTCAGGCATAAGCTAAGACAGATAAACCCCATGTTGCTGCCTGTCATGGAGAAATAAGTGAAGAAGTTGTTAGAGGCCCAGATCATTGTCCCCTTGAGATATTCTGAATGGGTAGACAATTTTGTTCCAGTAAGAAAGAAAAGTGGAGAAATCAGGCTTTGTGTCGACTTCAAGAACCTGAACAGGAGCTCAAAGAAAGACAATTATCCCCTGCCCAACATGGAGCACATATTGCAGAAGGTAACCGGTGCATCTAGGATTTCCATGATCGACGGTTTTTCTGGCTATAATCAGATATCGGTCATGCCTGAAGACAGAGAAAAGACAACCTTCACCACCCCTTGGGGCACATTCATGTATGCCAAAATTCCATTTGGACCGATGAATGCAGGAGCAACATTTCAGCGAGCCATGGACATAGCCTTCATCAGGGAGAAAGATAGGTTTGTGGTGATCTATCTGGATGACATAACAATTTTCTCCAGGTCTGACAAAGAGCACTGCTGTCACTTGAGAAAGGTTTTTTCGAAGTGTCGGAGGTTCGGCCTTTCCCTAAATCCCAAGAAATATTTATTTTCTATGGAGGAGGGGAAGTTGTTAGGCCATATAGTATCAGCGGAAGGAGTAAGGATTGATCCTAGTAGAGTGGAGGCAATTCGGGCCCTGTCACTTCCCAGATCTAAAAAGGAAGTTCAAGCCTTTTTGGGGAAGATTGATTTTCTGAGGAGATTCGTCTCGAATTTCGCTGAGCTGGTGAAACACATCACAACCATGCTCAAGAAGGGAAATAAAGTGAAATGGACCGCTGAACCCAGGGAATATTTTGTCCAAATAAAAAGAGCATTGACTGAAGCACCTATGCTGATCAGTCCTAACTATTCCAAAGATTTCCTAATCTTCTCTTTCGCTGCTTTCGATACAATAGCGATGGTCTTGTTGCAGAGAAATGAGGAGGGGCGAGAGCAGCCCATTTCCTTCTTCAACAAGGCGTTAAGAGATGCAGAGGTCAGGTATGAAATCATGGAGAAACATGCCTATGCCTTAGTGAAAGCTCTCAAATCTTTTAGGGTCTATGTCCTACACTCAAAGGTGATCACATATGTTCCTTCAGCCTCTGTGAAGGACATCCTTGTACAACCCGACATTGATGGGAAGAGGAGTAAATGGATAGCCAAGATCCTAGAATTTGACCTAGAAATAAGTCCTACCAAATTGATCAAAGGTCAAGGCTTAGCCAAGTTGCTTGCTGAAGCCAATTGCCAAGCTTTGGAGGTAAGTTTCATGAACGAAAGCTCAGGAATTCAGCCGGGTCAGCTGTCTGAAATAGACCCTCAAAGAGAACCCTTGTTGGCTCGATGTCCTTGGTATAAGGATGTCATATATTTTCTGCAGGAGTTGCGGCCCCCAGATGGCTTGCAAAGAAACAAAGCAAGAGCTCTGAAGCTCAGGGAAGTCAGGTATTGTCTTATTGATCAAATTTTATATTGGAAAGACCCCCTGGGGGTGATTTTAAAATGCATGGATCCACAAGAGGTCGATAGAATCATGGTTGAATTTCACAGCGGCCTATGCGGGGGGCACCATTTCTGGAAGACCACGGCTCACAAAATTCTCAGAGCTGGGTACTACTGGCCCACCTTGTTCACTGATATCCATAGAAGAGTTAGGACCTGTATCCCATGCCAAAGATTTTCAGGAAAGCAACAGCTCAAGTCTCTGCCTTTAAATACAGTAGTTGTTTCAGGACCTTTCCAGCAATGGGGCCTGGATTTTATTGGAGAAATCCACCCTGCTTCCAGCGGGCATCACAGATGGATCCTGACTGCCACATATTTCTTTACTAAGTGGATTGAAGCTATCCCCACCAGGAGCACTTTCCACAAGGTAACCATTGGATTCCTGGAAGACCTCGTCGTAAGGTTCGACTGCCCAAGAAGGATTGTTACTGATAACGCAGACTCTTTCAAGGCTGAGCCATTAGTTAGGTTTTGCGAACAATTCAGGATCAAGCTCATTCACTCCACCCCTTATTATCCCCAGGGCAATGGTTTAGCAGAATCCTCCAACAGAATCCTAATGAGGATCATCAAAACATTACTGGAGGACAACAAAAGGGCATGGAACTCGAAGCTGAAATTCGCTCTATGGGCCGATCGGGTGACCACCAAGAAATCTATAGGCATCTCCCCTTTCCAGTTAGTTTACAGAGCATAAGTTGTCCTCCCTTCTCAGCTGGCTATTCCCGTAGCGAAATTCTTCCAGGATTATCAAGAACAGCCTAATGATATGATCATAAGGATTCATCAACTGGTAGAAGTCCAGCAAGCCAGAGAGCAGGTAATGGACATAATTCAGGATCATCAGCAAAGGATCAAGCGGGTTTTCGATAAGAAGGCCAAGAAGGAGCGGTTCCAGATAGGAGACCTGGTGCTGAAATGGGACGCTCCTAAGCAAGATAAGGGCAAACACGGAAAATTTGAAGCCCTGTGGATCGGCCCCTTCAAAATCTCTAAATTTTTCTCAAATAACACTTACAGGTTGCAGGATTTGGAGGGTGAAGAGGTTTTCAGCAGCCCAGTAAACGGGCATTTTCTTAAAAAATGTTTTGTCTAAGCCTCGATGGCTCCCTTGTTTGTAAATATTATCCTTTCTGTTCTTTGTTTTTACTTTTATTGTTTCGGTTTAGTAAATGACTCCATAGCCCAACAACAAGGCATTGGAACTACAAAATGAGTCCTTAAGAGCATCACAGGGACGACTCTATCCCCCATGGAGCCTAATGTTAGCAACATTACTTGTCTTCAGCATCGGGATATCCAGGTCTGCAGGTTACATGAGGAGCATCCAAGCGCAACGCATAGAAGAAGTTCTTTTCCGACCTAAAATCAAGCGAGCGAGAAAAATTATAGTGTCAACGGTCCGGATTCATCCATATGAGCGGATCAACGGCTGGCGGGAAATCGCGAATAATAGAGTTGCGCCGAGGATAGTACAAATGATCGTGCCCATATTGTATGCAGGAATGGATAACAGCCGTTCATCCCAAAGGACGCGTGGCACGAGATCTGGTCACGTCGACTTTTCAGTAGTCGCGAGTTCAAAGGGTGAAGGTTTTATGTCGTGGTACATCTCAAAACCCCAAACCCCGAAGTGTCGATAGCGCCTAAAGCCGGGCCCACAGTATCAAGGGGCAGTCTCAGCCGTCCATCTGAAACGGACACCTGGCGCACGATTAGGCTCCCCGCCTTTTCGCCCATCGCGATTTCGAAGCGCAAGAAGCGGCTCCCTCATATCCCCGATGCGCGAAGTGACGAGAGCTTCCAGGGCCTGGGGCCCACAACAGCATCGGGTGAATTTAGGGTCGTTAGATTTGAGAGAGACGCATGGCGCCCAACTGAGTCGTCTCGACGTTTCGCCCATCGCATCTATGATAATAAAGGTCCAACATCGTCATATTCCCGATGCGCGAGGTGCTGGGAGTGTCCAGGACCCGGACCCACAACATCACTGAGGTGGATTCAGGACCGTCAGATCTAGAGGGGCGCATGACGCCAGATTAAGTCGTCTCGGCGTTTCGCTCATCGTGATTTCAAGAAGCAAGGATTAGCTCCTTCCCATTCGCGAACGTCGAGGGCGCCTTGGGGATAAGCTCGTGGTCACTTGGGAAAGAAAAGAGCTTCTCAGGAAGGGCTGAAGTCGTCATGTATGTTCACAGAAGGAATTACCGCGATCTCCAAGTGCCATTTGATCCGACCTCGGCCCTAGTTTTCGCTTGGAGTAAATGAAGGAGAGAAGGGGTGGTTGAAACCTCTCCTCATTCATTAAATGTGAGGAATGGAAGGTCTGGAAAGTGGACTGCTCGAGAGGGTCCTATGTACCCATTTTTCCAGAGAAGCCATGCCGAGTTCTCGACTAACCGGAGGAGGTCTGCACACGCTAACTCGACATTTACTGGCTCAGCTACTCCTCCCCTGCAAAGGCCATGCGAAGTTGAGGAGACGTCTGACGAAGGACTTCCGCCCGAAGATTGATTGAAGAGACGCTACGCCTTGGAGGGCGAGCGCGCCTCTGTTGGGAAAATCTGCCCAAGTATATGTACTGAGTTTTTGCATTTTTGAAGGTATCGATAGTAGAGCACAACTCTCGATTGTAAAGTTTTAGCACAGACTCTGGTTCTCTCGTTACGTATTGGTATGTAAGATTTCTTGTTTAATGACAGACAGTCTTCTCACTCCATCTAGTTTTCATCTTATACTAAGAGAGCTCGTGATCGACTGATTCGCATGAATTATGGAAATTATGTTGTGATAAAGGTTTTATTGTGGCATTATTGTTTTCTCTGGTTTTCTGCGTTTGAGCGTAAGAAGATCTTGCGTTTAGATGTCTTATTCCACAGTCTGTTAAGAACCTGATGTTTACGACAGACCTTTGCATCCCTCTGATACAAGTCTTCCTCCTACTCACCCTTACTACAACTCACTGTCTGAAGTTACCTAAGACCTCACTTTCCCATGCATGCCTAGCCTAGTTTTGGAGTTAGAACCACATCGTTTGAGTTAACCTCCATTTGATCACCCCATTAAGCAAATCGTGACATAAACTGATGGGGGTCGGGCTCTGCTCCTGCTGCAATCCAGGGGTGACTTCCGACACTAACACAAAGGACTGCACAAAGAATGATTATGTCTCTACCAGGTGGTTGTTGGACAATTGAACCAGGATCCCCTCTCCCCTGCTTTGCTTTTCCTTTCGTAGATCCATTGTCCCACCTCGGAAAATATATATTCTAACGGGTGATTCAAGAGCTTGCCTCTTCACGAATTCGAGCATGTGAAGGGGATGTGTTGGATGATGTTATTCTAAGGGAGGTATTGCTTATGTTGAATTAATGCGGTGGTACATGCATGTGAGTGCATGGATATATGGTTAATGAATGGTTTATTAACTTGAACTTTCATTTATCCTTAGCACCCCCATTTTTAAAACAATGGCCTCATTGGCGAGCAAGTCTGCTCGGGAGTTATGCTCCCTCAATGTCTAGTAAAATGAAATATTTTGAAAGAAACACACCTCCTTTCGAGGGTGATCGAGGATAGATGCTAGTTTATTATCAGCGAGGATATATTTACAGGCCATTAGTTTGATGACTGTGCTTGAATCTCCTACGACGATCAGAGAATGTATTATGGAATCAATAGCAATGTGCAAACCCTATAGGAGGACATATGCCTCGGCTTGGTTGTTGGTGGAATTCCCTAAACTCCGAGAATAAGTTATTTTATTTTTCCTCCAGGATCAATGACGACCCCCCCGCACCTGCCACCACTGACATTCGTACAAATCTCTTACACGATGTTTTGATCAAGTATTTAAATTTGTAATATGTACCTACTATAAAGTTGCAAACCTTTTGTAACTATAGGACTTCCAAAAGATAACATGCTATTCTATAATTTGGTACATACACACATATAAGGTATTAAATAAACGAGTAATCTCCTTTATGTCGATTTCATAAACACCCAAAACAACAAACATAATTGAATTAGCAATATATATTACAAGTTTCAAATCTCGGTTCTTAGATTTCAACGATTAACAATATGGTGAGAGAAATCTTCCCGATCCATTGCATAAGATTTATTGAATCGACGTTTTCGGAGCCACAATAGACGTCGATTCAATGAATCGTATGTGATGGATCCGAAACACTTCTCTCACCAAGTTTCAAATCATTTACATTTCATACAAAGTGCATTTAAGTGAACATTGATACGTCGATATCACTTAACTTGAAACACATCGTAGTAAATTCTCATTATATAAATTTAATTCAATTTCCATTAGAGATTATAAATTAATATTATTTCATATTAAAAATGCATTATCAAACAAATACATTCAGTGTATCAATATGAAATTTAATAGTACGCTTGAAATAAAAATCTTTGATTAATTATTATAGACTACTCTCACTATATAGATTTAATTGAATTTCCATTATAAATTATAAATTAATATTATCTCATATTAAAAATGCATTATCAAACAAATACATTCAGTATATCAATCTAAAATATAAATCTTTGATTAGTTAGAATAGAGTTGTAGATATCTAAAAACTATGGCAATTTGTTACATTTATATGAAAATACCAATATCTAAAACATAGAAGATCCGATTATTATTTTTTGTTATGAGCTATAGTTGTACCTAATGTCTAACAAGGTCTTTAAAACATGTGGCATAATGAAATATAAGAAAACAATGATTTCACTTTTCAATCACTTTTGTCCTTTATTCAAAATGTTATTTTGCTAAACCTTGAAACATATAAATAATTAAAAACCTATCTAAGAAGGATTTTGATCATTCATTCATTTGAGACACAATTTGTAATGAAAAATCACATTTTTATTGTTAAAAAGAAGATAATGATAATAGAAAATCATATTTTTAAATTAGAAAAAATATATAATAAACTTTTTTAATAATTTAATATAAAAAAAATAAATAAAAATTAATTATACTATTTGCATTCTCTTTAAAAATTCATATTAAAAAATATTTATATATTTGTATTTAATATAATTAGTGATAGGAATCGATTTTTTGTCAAACTATATTGACATTGTAATTATATTAAATATTTCTTATAATGTTTTCAAATGTTTCATAATATTGATGTATTAAACTTAATATTTTGAAAAATATAAAATATTTATAATTCATTAGTTATAATGCATGGATGTGAAATTGTGAGAAAAAAAGTAATAAATTTTATTTTAATTTTTAAAATTTTAAATATTGCCATATCTGTTTAGCAATGGCCAATTGTCGTGTTATGAGATTCTCCACACTACGCAGATCCCTTTTGATGGGATCCTTCGTCCTGCACATATCTCCTTTGTTTGTTTAATGTGTAGATTGATTTTGTTTAATGTGTACTGAATTTATGACGAGTCGACGTTGGACGTCAAATCTATTTTTTACGTCCCTCCGCCATTAAAGTTTTCGACATAGTTAAATTCCACAATCTTTAAGGACTTAAAAGACTCATCTTTAACCTGGAGTATTTTTTCATTAAGAACATCGCCTTACAAACAGGATTGTAAAAAATATTTGCATGCACAGATGCAGTAAGGAAAGCTTTGAATTTACCTTGGACGGGTAGAGACGAGGCCATATTCGCATTGCTTCAGACTCATCGAAGTGATCTTTGCAGAAACGACAACCAACCATGTTCTTCGAACGCTTCTTCCTCCACTCAGGTGAATTCACATTCTCATTTCTCGGCTTGGAGTCTTTTACAACATTTACTTGGCCTTTGGCTGCTTGAGAGTCACTTCCGCTTGCATTTCCATTTAATTTTTCAATTACAATTTCTTTGAGGCCCTTCTTCTTCTTTTTCTCATTTCCTGGTTCTCTGCTTCGCTTCTTGCTAATTCATTTCTCGGAATCGGATTCATCCAAATCTATGATATCGTTGGTTTTCGACCTCCTCCCCTCGGCCCTGGCCTTGCGGTCACGGGCTCCTTTGATTCCGTTGTTGACTGCGACTAGGTAAAAAGAGCCCCGAGTACTCATTTTTCCTGAATATCGCAACTCTTTCCTTCGAAATGCAAATGCAGCTCAAAGAACATAGAAAAATTTGTTCAAAGGACACATAATTTTTTCCTGCTCGGGGTGTGCATGCGTTTCCTTGAAGTTCGTAGACACAAAAACCCAAGTGCAAAGCTAAATTTTGCAGTAAGAAACACAACTGCAGAGGACACTAAATGTTGAATCTTGGAAGCCCGTTTAACAACTCCATCCCCGCAATGTGACTGCACACTTTACGATTTCTTTTGCTATCTCTGTGCATTTTTTCCGCCTACGAGAATTATATGTGCTTGGAGGGAAGCGAACGAGCCCATCCCGGTGTCACCGACGTTACAACGTAAAGCAACTTGATTACCGGAATTTGTTTGACACCGGTAGAGATCATATTGCTATGAATGATGGAGATAAAGATTTTTAAAAACACAGTGTACTAAAGACAACCAAGAAATTTTTTGGATTTACAGTAATTTGATGGACTTATAGTAGAAGAGAAGGAAGAAAGTGGTTGTACCAATGAAAATTGTCGTAAGATTGGAAGCATCAATTCCTTCAGTAACTTGTTTAGCAACGGGGGCTGATCCAAACCCACTAGGACCTGGCCTTCCTGTTACCAGAGAAAGAAGTCCCATCATCTAATTAAAAATGGGCAAAGAACAACATTAATTTTACTGTATAATTGTAAAGATATTTGATAAACTTACATATGACCTAGACGTTGAAGATTCCAGAAAACCCACATATAACCAACTAGTGTTACCGTATAGGCTTCTCAAGGTCCGCTGCAACATCATCCACTCCATCTGCATCTCATTTCTCGCAGTAATGTTCAAAATGACATTGGGGTAGGTTGATCCTGTATAATCTCTCTTCCGTGGAGGGCTCCGGGACCTTTTATGTGCCTCACGATTGCCTTCTCCATGATCTCTCTTGTACAAGATGGACTCTAGCAATTGTGCTCCCACCACAATACTTGATATATTAGGTTAAGAACAAATTGATCACCACTCAAAAGACACCAACAATTAATCAAGTCAAGGCGATTACAAGCGGTAAAAATGCAAGGCCAACCCGTAGCAATCAAGGGGTGAAAGAGAATGAAAGGGTGTAGTGCATGGTGTTAACGAATAATGAACGACACATGGCATTATCCATGTCTTGCAGGACAGTTTCCATCTCATGAAGCGACCAACAAGTCTCACAATGTTTTACATTTTGTGTATTTATGTGACAGATTTTAGTTGTTTAGTGATTTTTGCCTCTTTCAAAGACTCTGATATTAGTGTTTTTTTATTATTATTTTGGCATGAAGGGGTAGTGCTTATACACGTTTATATTTTTTTGGCAAGGTTTTCCTTATATGTCAATTCGAAGCAGGAAATGATCTAGTAGCACATATTACTCATGACCTCAAGCTCGTATTCCTTCCAATCCAACAAGGAATTTTCCACCAGGACCTCAGAATTTATGTTGACTCTCTATCGAGGCTTGCAGATTGCCTCAAATTCCTATGTTGGAAGCAATGACCCCACTTTTGTGAAAGCATGGTAGATGATAAGTGGGTATTCCTATGTTTATTCAGGTAACAAACATATAAACACGGGTAACAAACATATAAACCCTCTTTCTGTTATTCCACCGCTATTGAACCAATGGCTTCCCATCCTATAAATTTTATTATAAGGCATCACTGATATGCTATGCTCAACTTAAGAAATAAAGTGAGGTTTATAATATGTAGTTCGTATTACAGTCCTTCGACGTTAATTATTATTTAGTTCGTATCACAGTTTTTTTTTTGGTGTTGAAACATATTTAGATAAATAGAATTGTTGGGCAACCGTGCGTTACAATATTAAATTTCCTTCCACTAAAAACAATGTAACCTATGAAAAACCTTATATTTTTTTTATTTTTCTACTTTGTCAAAATTTAATTTTTTATAGACAAGTTAGAAAACTTCTAAATAATACATGAACTATTTACATTCAAGATTTTTTTGCATAATTATTATTATATGTAAATATTAGTTAACTCAAGTAATAACAATCCAAACTAAATAGAGTCAAAACCAACCATTGAACAAGGTGTATCCCCATCAAATAATAACCATTTCCAACTTATGAGAGAATAGGATGGCGATAATCCTAGAGTAGAGTCAACTCATGTATAAAACCATTATCAATAGGAACTAATCACTTTTAAATTCTTGTAAATAAATAATATCTAACCCATTGAGCGTGGTCCTAATCTAGGAGACTATACGTAATTCCAACTTAAAAAAAAAAGTGTTCTCATTCTAATAAAATAATATTGAAAGTTACCCTAAAAAAATATTATATTATTTGCATTCTCTTTAAAAATTCATATTAAAAATTATTTATATATTTGTATTTAATATAATTAGTCATAGCGATCGATTTTGTGTCAAACTATATTGACTTTGTAATTATATTAAATATTTCTTATAATGTTTTCAAAAGTTTCATAATATTGATGTATTATACCCAATATTTTGAAAAATAAAAATATTTATAATTCATTAATTATATTTTTTGGTTGGTCGAAAACTATGAGGCGACAATTTATCCCTGCATGGATGTGAAATTGTGAGAAAAAAAATTAATAAATTTTATTTTATTTTTTAAAATTTTAAATATTGCCATATGTGTTTCGAAATGGCCAGTTGTCGTGTTATGGGATCCTCCACACTAAGCAGATACCTTTTGATGGGATCCTCTGTCCTGCACATATCTCCTTTGTTTGTTTAATGTGTAGATTGCTTTTGTTTAATGTGTATTGAATTTATGACGAGTCGACGTTGGACGTAAAATCTATTTTTTACGTCCCTCCACGTTGGAGTTAAATTCCACAATCTTTAAAGACTTAAAAGACACATCTTTAACTTGGAGTATTTTTTAACTAAGAACATCGCCTTACAAACATAATTGTAAAAAATATTTGCATGGACAGATGCAATAAGTAAAGCTTTGAATTTTCCTTAGACGAGTAGCGATGAGGCCATATGTGCATTGCTTTAGACTCGTCGAAGTGATCTTCAAAGAAACGACAACCAATTCACATTCTCATTGCTCGTCTTGGAGTCTTTTACAACATTTACTTGGGCTTTGGCCGCTTGAGAGTCACTTCCACTTGCATTTCCATTTAATTTTTTATTTACAGATTCTTTGAAGCCCTTCTTCTTCTTTTTCTCATTTCCTGCTTCTCTGCTTCGCTTCTTGCTAATTCATTTCTCAGAATCGGATTCATCCAAATCTATGATATCGATGGATTTTGGCCTCCTCCCCTCGGCCCTGGCCTTGTGGTCACGGGCGCCTTTGGTTCTGTTGTTGACTTCGACGGGGTAAAAAGAGCCCTGAGTCCTCATTTTTTCGGAATATCGCAACTTTTTCCTTCCAAATGCAAATGCAACTCAAAGAAGACATAAAAATTTGCTCAAAGGACACATAAAGTTTCCCTGCTCGGGGTGTGCATGCGTTTCCTTGAAGTTCGTAGACACAAAACCCCAAGTGCAGAGTTAAATTTTGCAGTAAGAAACGCAACCACAGAGGAGACTAAATGTTGAATCTCGGAAGCCCATTTAACAACTCCATCCCCGCAATGTGACTATACGCTTTACGATTTCTTCTGCTGTCTCTGTACATTTTTTCCGCCTCTGAGAATTATTTGTGCTTGGAGGGAAGCAAGCGAGCCCATCCCGATGTCACCAATGTTACAACGTAAAGCAACTTGATTACCGGAATTTGTTTGACACCGGTAGAGATCATATTGCTACGAATGTTGGAGATAAAGTTTTTTAAAAACACTGTGTACTAAAGACAACTGAGAAATTTGTTGGATTTACAGTAATTTGATGGACTTATAGTAGAAGAGAAGGAAGAAAGTGGTTGTACCAATGACAATTGTCGTAAGATTGGAAGCATCAATTCCTTCAGTAACTTCTTTAGCAACGGGGGCCAATCCAAACCCACTGGGACCAGGACTTCCTGTTACCAGAGAAAGAAGTCCCATCATCTAATTAAAAACTGGCAAAGAACAACAATAATTTCACTGTATAATTGTAAAGATATTTGATAAACTTACATACGACCTAGACGTTGAAGATTCCAGAAAACCCGCATAACACCAACCAGTGTTACTGCATAGGCATCTCAAGGTCCACTGCAACATCATCCACTCCATCCACATCTCATTTCTCGCAGTAATGTTCAAAATGACATTGGGGCAGGTTGATTATGTATAATCGCTCTTCCAAGGAGGGCTCCGGGACCTTTTATGTGCCTCGCGACTGCCTTCTCTGTGATCTCTCTTGTACAAGATGGACTCTAGAAACTGTGCTCCCACCGCAATACTTGATATATTAGGTTAAGAACAAATTGATCACCACTCAAAAGACACCAACAATTAATCAATTCAAGGCGATTACAGGCGGTAAACATGCAAGGCCAATCAAGGGGTGAAAGAGAATGAAAGGGCGTAGTGCATGGTGTTAACAAAGAATGAACGACATATGGCATTATCCATGTCTTGTGGGACCGTTTCCATCTCATGAAGCGACCAACGAGTCTCACAATGTTTTACATTTTGTGTATTTATGTGACAAATTTTAGTTGTTTAGTGATTTTTGCCTTCTTTCAATGACTTTGATATTAGTGTTTTTTTTTTATGTTGTTTTTGTTTTTATTATTTTGGCATGAAGGGGTAATGCTTATACAGGTTTATATTTTTTTGGCTAGGTTTTTCTTATATGTCAATTCGAAGCAGGAAATTATCTAGTAGCACACATTCCTCATGACCTCAAGCTCATATTCCTTCCAACCCAACAGGGAATTTTACACCAGGACCTCAGAATTTATGCTGACTCTCTATCGAGGCTTGCAGATTGCCTCAAACTCCTATGTTGGAAGCAATGACCCCACTTGTGCCTCCAAGTGTGAAAGCGGGGTAGATGATAAGTGGGTATTCCTTTGTTGGAGGTTGAAGCAAGACCCCACTTGAGCCTCCAAGTGTGAAAGCGAGGTAGATGATAAGTGGGTATTCCTCTGTTTATTCAGGTAACAACCATATAAACACTCTTTGTGTTATTCCAACGTTATTGAACCGATGTCTTCCCGTCCTATAAATTTTATTATAACGCATCACTGATATGCTATGCTCAACTTAATAAATATAGTAAAGTTTATAATATGTAGTTTGTATTACAGTCCTTCGACGTTAATTATTATTTAGTTCGTATCACAATTGTTTTTTTGGTGTTGAAACATATTTAGATAAATAGAATTGTTAATTATTATTTAGTTCGTATCACAATTGTTTTTTTGGTGTTGAAACATATTTAGATAAATAGAATTGTTAATTATTATTTAGTTCGTATCACAATTGTTTTTTTGGTGTTGAAACATATTTAGATAAATAGAATTGTTGGGCAACCGTGCGTTACAATATTATTTACTTATTCAGTTCCATTAGTTTATTATGTCTTTGGATACAATTTGGCCAATACAACGATTGAGTTATATAAAAAATTCAATACACATCCATTTCATTTTTCGTTGAATCTTTTATTTTTTTTCTTTTTTCTCTTTTATATCAAACTCCAGGTTTTTGTATTCCACTATATGAAGAACGCTTTGTGATTTATTTAATATTAAATAATTAGTTTAATGTATTAAATTAAAGTAGTATATTAATTTAATATTTCTAATTCAAATTAAATTTCCTTCCACTAAAAACAATGTAACCTATGAAAAACTTTATATTTTTTATTTTCTACTTTGTCAAAATTTAAATTGTTATAGACAAGTTAGAAAACTTCTAAATAATACATGAACTATTTACCTTCAAGATTTTTTTGCATAATTATTATTATATGTAAATATTAGTTAACTCAAGTAAT
>SNQJ01S0042965.1:50636-63904 GCA_010110895.2 Picea sitchensis | reverse complement strand
AAACTAGAATGATTCTCTTCATTCTCTATTGTTGATATGGATGTTTCTATCTCTTCAACGTTCTTACTGAGCTTGATGACTTTGAATCTTAGTGTGACAACTTCTTCTTCAAGTTTCTCAACCTCTTCTTCTTTATTTATTATCTGAGACTTCATGACTTCTTCAATTTTCTTTGCTTCTTCAAGTTGGATATTCAAGGTGATTATCTCTTCTTCAAGTTTTCTTTCTTGTTGACTGAATTCTATGTCAAGCTGATTTAAATCCTCAGTTATTTCCTTGTGATGATCTATCAATATCTTATCTCTCTTTTGTGTTTCCTCCTTCTGTGCTACTATTTTGGCTTCCAAACACTACTTCTGACTCTTGAACATTTCTTCAATTTCTTTGGCTTCTTTCAACTGATCCTGTAGACCTGTAATAATATGATGTACTTCTTTCAATATTTGAGGAATTTTATTTAGATTAATCAATTCTTCCTTGAGGAGTTGGTTTTCTTTCTTTGCTTTTCTTAATTGAGCCAAAGCATAGTTAAATGTTTCCTCGATATCCACTTCACTCTCTTCTTCTTTTGAGTCTGTCTGACATGAGGAATATATTTCTTCTTGTTCTGTACCTGCATCTTCTTTGGCATTCTCTAACTCTGTAGTGGGAGAAAAATAGATATTATGTATCTTGTCCCAAAGTTATTTAGCTGATGAACATTGTCCCACTTTGTCCTTTACTGAATCATGTAATCCTTCTAAGATAAAATTCAATGATATTTTGTTATTCCTTTTCAATTCCTTCTTAGTTGCAGATTTTGTTTTCTTTGTATCATTGTATCCTATAACAACTGAGTGCCAAACATCGCACCCTTGTTCCTGTAAACATGCTTTCATCCTTTTTCTCCACATATCATACTTTAGACCAAATTTCATCCTTTTTCTCCACATATCATACTTTAGACCTTTTTCTCCTTGTTTTCCAGCTGCAACTGGAAGAAGCTCCAACCCCCTATATTTTCATGCTACAACCTGAGGGAAGCTTCAACTCCCCAATATTTTGGCTCCAACCAGAAGGAGGCTACGATCCACTATGTTCTCTAGATACAAATGGAAGGTGGATACAACCACCTATCCTTTCCCCGTCCAAACTCCCTAAAATATAAATTTCAAATAAATGATGAAACCACTCTCACACTGTCACTGTGAGATATACCACTGTAAACCTATACCAATCTGTTCCAACAACCTGTAACCAACTTGTACCAATAAATTGTATTCTACCTATACCAGTAATCATCATGTACCAACGAATACCAACAGGTACACGACCTATATATGTTGCATCTCACATATGTATGCGACCTGTCTATACTGAACCCTGTGTATGTACGTGGCATGTCTATACTGCAGCTTGCGTACACCTTCATAAAGCTAGGGTTTTCACCTTTCCAAAACTCAAACACTTTGTTTCCTCTGTCACATCAACTTGTAGCCCGTCATTGTGTCCAATATGTATTTGTTACCTGTGCATACATCATCATACATATCCCTTAACCAAGTGCATCTATGTCTCTCTAGCCATGTGCTATACATGTGTATACAATCATGATCAAGTGTAATAACCCTCACATGGAATAGACATCAAAACCTCACTAATATGCAACCTCAAACTACATCAACAACTTCACCAACACATCACAAACAAACACCCTCAACAATGTACCAAGAAATATAAGATATGCCTCAGCACTCAACCCAATAACATGTAACAATAGTGAATACCAAACCTACCAGTGTTGTATTTATGTATATCTAGCTCATACAATAAGTGCCATACAACCAACAACCTCTCTAAGGAAAATCCTCAAACTCCCATGACCATATCTCATGTAGACAACAATATCCAACTACACATAAGAATATGACATAACTTTTGAACCTCTAGATAGATCCGATGTATCTCATCACTGTAGACCTTCCTAGGAACTTGCTTTCAGACTCTGAGAATATGCAACCCTCAAAAACTCAAGCTTTCATGGATTTTCCCAACTATACACGACCTACTCTTCTTTAGCCCGCATATGTATGTGCCCTAATCCACTGTGACCTACATATGTATGTGACTTCCTCCACTACAGCCCGTGTAAACCTTAAAAACTAGGGTTTTTTCAATAATTTTTCAACTCCAAAATTTATGTTGTCAACCCTCCTTTGTTATCTCAAACTTGTGTAACTTCAAATGTATCAATGAGTACATGCAATAAAATTTTCACAAATAATAGATATTCAATATGCTCATTAGGTGCAAATAGGATACCCTTTCTCTCTTATTTATACTCTCCAAGTGGCTTCCTCAAGGGGTTATCTTCTAACTACCTTTATCCAACTTCCTTCTTTTAGGGCTAAACCACTTCTAACAACTTGTCCACTTACAACCACTTTATCCAAAAATAGTAAACTCACCACTTCTAGTTTCAACTAATTTATTTTTAATTATTTTCTTTTCGCAACAACTTAACTCATGATTAACTCCTAGTTACAACCACTTTGACTAGTAAACTTCTTCTAGGAGATTCTAGAATAAATTGACTTCTTTGACCTTCTACGGGATTATAGGTAACTCATGAGGGTTCTCCAACTTCACAAACCCATAACTCCCTAATCGTGAGGAGTTATGTGACATTCCACATATCACCAGAAACGGTACACCATGTATTATCCATCGAGAATAGTCTTACCTACATATACACTTATATTCATTCCTTTATACCTCAAACAAACTTGAGTCCCTTAACCATACTGATGGGGCTAGTGGAATGTGCTACCGAACATACTCAAGGGTTGACATCAATCTGCAACACCACTCTCCAAGGGTTGACATCAATGACAACCAACTATCCAATTGTCCATCAATGCAGACAAATTGTATAACATAGGAGTGTGACATATGGCAACCAATTAGGTGGTGAGATGTGGTAGATTGTAATTACCTATCATGCAGTGACACATGGAAGCTGAATCATCGCCACTAGGTATATTGGAGGATAACATGGCAATCACAATATTTAATTATTTAATTAATTCTCTAAGGGATCAAATGGCTTAGTCTTCATAACTTATTTATGTATCACATTCAAATCATAATCAATTTTTTGACATATACAAGAAAGTTTCCAAAACTCCCATGCATGTGAAATATGTAATTTCAAACAAAGTCAAATATTTTATGAAGGAGGACGAAATTTAAATCAAGGGCCCAAATTGTCCCATGAAACTGATCGACTATTGTTGAGCCTTGTTGTTCCAAAGGCCATAACGTGAGATCCGAGAATCATATTTGGGAAAATTTTACCTCATTGGAAAGGTTATTTGATGAAGAATATAATGGAATAGGTTTCAAGGGATGAAATTGTCCATATTTTTCTCAGAAATTTAAAGAATAGTCAACAATATTTTTGTGGTGTGTTGATAAATCTGCTTGACACCTCGACTTCATGAGCTCATATATTGAGATCTAGGAATCAAAATTTCACCTAGAAGGACTCGTTGGAAATATAAGATGATGAAGATCACATATAAATTGTTTTCCATGGCTAAAAATTTGAATAATGCATAAACAAAAATTAAAACACAGTCCTCTCTTTAAAAGGGAAGTTAATTAAATTTTTCAGAAGAAAAAGTTTATTAATTTTTTTTTATTAAAGATGGAAAGGGACCCACTTCAAGATGCAGATGTCAATGATGTAAATCAATTAATGAGTGTTCAACAAATCATTATTAAAGTGATGTTTCTAATAAATAAAAATCCCTAACTACTCAAGAAGTTAGAAGAACTAGTTTTAAAAGCAAAGAAAGGGCTTCATCAAAGAGTTAGAGAAGGTTGCATTATCAGAGAAAAAGATCAGAACTGAAAGTTCCAGATATCAACCTATAGCCAAGATTGTGATCAGAAAAGAGAGATCTCCATCTTATCCATTCTTATTCTTATTCTACACTAATTTGTCAAAGCTTTATGTTTGTATTTCTAAACCAAGCATGGGGTTGAGTCTCGAGCGTTCTTTCTTGTATTCTTCAAAGAATTTTCTTAAATTATCATGGAGAATTTACACCCATGTATGTGACTCTCATAGAGTTTGAGTATTGTTGAGTATATTTTATGAATAAAACTCCACAAATAACTGCTTCGGGGCTTTACTTTAATGATTTCTCAGATCTTGGGATCTCTGCGGATGAGATTTTTGAAGTATTCCCATCAAATTCCTTTCAGTATTAAATGCATAACTCTTTTAAAGTTCTTTGAATGATCAAAACAAATTCCTCCTATTTCTTGTGAGAATATATGAATGTATTCATTATTTGTATGTGATTAAGAGGGTTGTATATATGATGTTAAGGATACATTGAAACTTTCCCTCAGTATTTTCATTGTTGAGAAGTAATTTGTTGCACATAAAGATCAGATCAGGTTATTAAAGAGCCATTTCATGTATAAATCAAAGAAATAAATATATGTGGCTTATTGTGTAAGCATTCTCCCTAATCCAAGATATTCAATACATATATTTTATCCAAAGAGGAGTACTACCTCTATAAAAATGCAGGGGGATTCATATACTCATGAGTTTGTTGTTTTGATCTTAACCAATTAAAACATCAATAATATTGAATCAAACAAAATGAGTTGCGCAAAGATAAGATCGTCCTCTTCTTGGATAATATGTTTGCCTTGGGAAAATGGGAACCATGCTGCAAAAAAACATGATTCAAGGTGATACCTCACACGATGAGAAGCTAGAGGTTCTCGATAAGTTTAGAAAGGCCAACTTTGGCTTCACATTCTTTCTCTCCAAGCTAGGATATACCTCCATTGATAATCTATATGCAATAGTGGCCATACATACCTCTTCTTAGGGTGCCTCCAAGAGGCAACAAGTGCAACATTTGGGTCACGTATTGTGTCCCAAGGTGATGTCACCCAATGGTGTCATGAGCGTTGGGCATGTTATATTTTGTTCTCTTGTTTCCCAAGACACTGCTAAGATGGTATATGCCACCAAGAGGCAACATATCTTGGTGAATTAGGGATATACTTTCAAGAGCTCCACCAATATACCCCCTCTCACAAATCAACAAGACCTCATTTTCACCAAACTGAAAGTGCAAGAGTAATTGTTGAAGGAGGCTCTAAGAGATAAATTATATGCCCCTCCTCTGCCAGTACAGGAACCCAAAAAGAAGATAACCCATATTGAATTTTATGTGATAACAAGGGTTCTGGTGGGTGATCAACCTTCATATATCAAATCTAGAATCATAACAATAATTCTATAATATATTAAGCATGAGACCTACATCATTATATATGTTTCTCCTATAGACTCTAATTCGTCAAAATCATATGCGCTTAAGATGGAAAGAATGGTTGATCCTGATGGATCTTGAATGATATGAGTGATAACAAAGCTATATATCATGGACAAAGGAACAAATGCTCATAACTTCCTTCTTGGAAATGTTTTTCCCCTTAGACTTGGATACATAGGGATTGTTAATGGTTGTCAGGAGGATATTGCTACAAAAAAAAGCATATGAGATGCACTTTCTTATGATGAGGGATTTTTCCACAGTCGTTCGATGTACCATAGTATAGATCGATGTGGTATCCTCCAATTAGAAAATAATTTGAATCATATTTTAGTACAACATATCAAGGAAATCATGCCAGAATTGAAACCCCGAATAAATAGCCAATTGGTTAGTGTGGAAAAAGAACTTTCTTCCTATGGTGAGACCATAGATTCCAAAGTCGATCAAGGAGATTTACTATTGGACATGCTTACAAAATACACAAAGGAATTTAATTCAATTATGGATGGTAAATGTAACATCCCCACTATAATCCCCATTTTAATTAATGCATAATGTAGATATGAATGTGGCTATGGCCAAGCAATGTAATATGAAAATGTATTTTATGTTTTTAAATAAAGAAAATGTGATAGAAATTGATAGGGTATATGGAAAGACATGGGGGATGATATTTACACAAGATAAGAGAGTGTCTAAGAGGGATGCAAGGGGGGAATAAATTATGGGTATTACTTCAGTCCATTTTCCTGAATTGTATTATCATTGGGGAAAACTTCTAATTTATGTTTGAGTGTATGAGAGCCCTATCATTAAACTCATGTAAGAGGGTGGGTTTGAGAGTCACATCCCATAGTTATTGGAGATCATGGGGCTGAAGTACAATCAACATTGGGTAGAGTGAGTAGTCAACTAGCTCAGGGAAAATAGAGGAAATTTGTATGGGTAGTTGTAGGTAGTTTTTTACGTATTGAGTTTTACATGAACAACAAGTGGAGAGGAGAGAAAAAAAGAATTGACAATAGAGAAAGGAGGCTGACATTTGGAGCATCTTGGAGTGATTTGGAGTTGAATATTGAAGAGCCATGTCGGCATGCCTAAAGAGTGAACTCTTGTGTGATTTGCATTGTAACAACAAGTGTTTGGTGTTGTTGTTGGTATTTTTCCTGGCAATGAGTTCACTTGAGTTCTCAGTAGATATATTCCTATTTACCTATGCTAGAGAGACTCTAATAAATGCATAGGACACCCGATGGACTGAGAGTAGTGAAGGGGTACATTCCTTTGACTGGGCAAGTCAAGAAGAAGAGAGCTGGAGGAAATTTGGGATAATTGTAGGATAATATCAATGGGTTGTGGGATATTGAGTTGTGAGTGGACGGTGAGAGGTACCCTTTTCTTATGGATTCCTAGCCCCAGCTCAGGGGTGACTTACTGTTGATATTTAGAACAGTAGGCCTACGGTTGGGTGGAATGTCCTTCCCAAGAAGTTGGTTGCACAACTTTTTTAAAAAGATAAATGTTTATCTATTTCCTTAGTTATTTTATGAGTTTAATTGTTGTGTGTTTTACTTTGCGCATGAGAGTGAATTATATGTTGTTTTGGTGAAATTACTAGTTGTATTTATGTTTTTAACTAGTATGGACAATTGCATGAGCTTGATTATCATGTTTTCCTTAATTTGGTGTTTAAATATATATGTTAATCAATTTTAATAGTAACGGTAATGAGATTCCATCTCGGTGATTGAATCGGCGTGCACAATGTGAATAGTTGTCACGCGCAATACAAATATTGTTTCATGTGCACTATGATTAGTTTTCACGCACAGTACAAATGCTATTTCAAGTATGGTTTGTCTCGGTGAAGAGGCGGTGTTCATGTTATCCAACATGACATAGTTGCATTTAAATTATTGGTATTTGCAATGGTTAAATTTGTGTATAATTCATACTCAGTAAGCTACAAGAATTTAGTTAGCATAAAAATTTTGAATTAATGTGTATTTTCCACAAGAAATGTTCCTCGGTTAAGTTTGGGGACATTACAGTAAAAGTGAAGACATGTCGACAAGAGAGTATGTTGTAGGAGCAAGGATTCATTATATATTTTATTCTATTTTTGTTGAGTGCTCAGAGGAATTTGATATTTTTTATGATCTCACCAATGAAGATATACAAACAGTTATTCAAAATGCTACTAGCCCAAAAAATGATTTGTTGATTCCCAAGGTTCACTTTGAATTTCTAGTATGAAGGAAGATTACTCATTTATTACATATAAGCCTTCAATGTGATCATTTTATTTA
Organism: Picea sitchensis; assembly: GCA_010110895.2. Taxonomy (NCBI): domain Eukaryota; kingdom Viridiplantae; phylum Streptophyta; class Pinopsida; order Pinales; family Pinaceae; genus Picea; species Picea sitchensis. Next base: position 56,244 of record SNQJ01S0042965.1, on the reverse strand, counting down.
TGATGAGTTGGTAAATATATCCCATCAATGTGAAACAATCAAGCTACAACAGTTTCCCATTTTACATAAACGTACAGAAGAAGTTGAAGGGACATTTTTATTTGAAGGTCTGGCTCCTGATGAGACCATGATTGCACATCTTCTTTCCATGGAGCTGGAATATATCAATTCTTCACATCCATCATTTATTGGTGGAAGCAAAGCATTGGAAGTTGTGTTACAGTAACATAGATCTGTCAAGGTGTTAATCTCCACCACTAAATTCAAGGAAACTTTTGATCCTAATAAAACACCGGGAACTGAAAAAGTTTAGAAATCATGATTTTTACTTCCAAGGAAAAATATATCTAGAGTTTTTTTTTTATCAATCTACTCAGTCAATTTCACAACATGAAAAACATGTGTCATATGGAAATACATTTGTTAGTAGTTGGTGTATCTATTCAATATTTGGAGGTGGTGAGTCTCACGTATCATCTACTAAAGAGATTTTAATGCACAAGTCATCTAATGAATCTGCATACAACACAGATCCCATGTTTTCCAACATTTAGTTGAATGAATTGCATGTTATATTCAGTGTTGAAACAAAGTTTATTTTTCTTCTCTAAATACAAATCTCCATTTTTCTCTTATTACAAAGTCGCCCTTAGTTATAAAAAGGAGTCAAAAGGTCTTTAGGGATTTTCGGTTTCGGGGTTCATCTTTTCACAAAGTTTGTTCTTTAATGACAACCACAAAGTCTCAGTACCGAAGTCTCAAAAAATTGATTGTTTAAAAGGAATTGAACATATTTTAAAGTAATAATTAAAAATGTTAACGACGTTCTAAGCCTTTCACATGTTCTTTTTCGGCCATCTCAACTTAAGCATCATTTCAAATGTCCTGATGTGCTTTTCACGAAATACCTTTTAATCATGATTAATTAAGGTTTAAAACATACTTAACATATCTCTAATCAGTCACAATTCGAGAAATCAAAGAGTCGACCTTGAGTCTCCTTAAACCCCAATTCCTGAAGTCGCGAAATTCTTAAAATCTAATGCTATGTTTATTAATAAGTAAGAAGGTTTAATGATAATAAATCCCATTGTGATTTCGCGATTAAGGATTTCTTGTGTTAAAGAGTTGTTGGAGTCCCGATACTCCAATCCATGAAAAGTAAAGACTAACCACTGATCACGATTAATTAAAGGGTTAAAACAAGTGGTTAGCGCCTAAATAAATCCCATCGTGGTTTCGCGATTTGGGATTTACTTGTGCCATACCTCTTGGGGACACGATGCTCAAAACTCCAAAACAAAAAATCTAGAAAGAATTAAGTGCTTAAACATAACTAACTTAATTTTAAAACAAGCATTAAGGGTGTTAAATAACTTTTCGCGTTTCTCTATTCGGGAGTTTTTGATGACCTTCCTTTCAAAATCCCAGTTTTGAATCGTCGATATGTGGCAGTATATATAATGGATTAATGGAGATATGTTTAACATAAAGTGCGTATCTCTAGGCATACCATCCCCATTAAAGCATTTAATTTGTATCACATGTATCGGTATGCTAAATTTAAGATAGGTTAAAGGTAAATAAAGGTTTGCCATTTCAAATTTCATTCTTATTTTCATACTAGGAATGAGTTACATTCAGGATAACTCACGCATTTCTTCTCTACAACAAGTTTTTAATTTAGCACAAACATCATGGCACCCAGAAAAGCGCCTAAGAAGAGTGAGGAGGCAAGTGAAACCTCGAATCTGGATGGAGATGTTATATCCGACACTACGCCACATGTTGTGGATTCAGTCAAATCCTGGAGGAAATTTGTTTAAACCTTAGACTATGAGATTAGGAATTGCCTCAACGATTTCGGAAATGAAAGGAATGAAAATAAACTCAAAGTCATAGCAGAGTCTGAGCTTCATAAAATAGCCACAAGACCGAGACTCATGCCATACAATGACATGATAAGTTGGTCTTTAGAGAAAACCGACATTCATACAAGGACCATTTTAAACAGCCAACAGGTCTTCGTCGGCTCGTTCAGACCCGAGCACATCCAAGTAATGTATAAACTTCCCCCTACTTCTAAATACATTTATAATGCTAAATTAGTAGAGGAATTTCAAAGAAAGGAGTGTACAGAATTCAATCAAACATATCCAGGTATAATCAAAGAATGGTGGGGAATTACAGCGAGATTTAGAGCTGATACACATGGCATTTATGCCACAGGTCCATTAAACAAATACATGGTTTATATAGATTTGATTCTATGTAGAATTTTCGGGAAGAATAACTCTACCCATTTCCCTGCAGAATGGGTGCCACTTATACATGAAGTAGTCGAGGGTTACAGTTTCAGCTGGGGTAAAATTTTATCGGATAATCTAACTAAGGAGATTGCAGAGTACCAAATGGAAAAATTGAAAGGCCGACCTGCATCTTTTTACATGTTTTCATATATTATGGATGTTATCTGTTACATGACTCCTTTCCCCTTGATGAATTGGATCAAGAACCTAGCCTACGCGGAGCCCATTCATGTTTATCACTCTAAGCTATGGGAGGATAATGTTAAGATTTCTTTTACGAAATCTGTTACTACGTCGTGATACCTTTGCACCAAATTTTGTATGGTTATGCACCCCCTCGTATTTCAGAGCCAAACGTGGGAAACCTCAAGGTGATTACAGATTGGTTTATTGAAGAGGGTTTCTCCTATGTTAAGGTTTTCGGGTGCTCGATTCCTCCTCACGCACTTCCAAAATTCCTTCCCAACACACTGGTGTGCAGGGAGGTGGCCTACCAAACAATAACAGGGGGCATTGGCACAAAATTGAAAGAAGCTCAGAAGCAGTTCTGGCCACTTTTTCCTGTACATATTGGGAAGTGTTCATTGCTTAACTTTGGTGATTCCAAGGTTGAAGCTGCAACACTGGAAGACATCAAATTGGTAGATATTGAACTCAGAAAATATGACCCTTATCAAATTGTAGGAAATCATCTTGCTCATTGCAATATGGAAATGTATGAACATGAAGCTTCTCATTGTGACAACATGTACAAGGGAGCCAAAACCTATGAGGAAATATTAGATAGAGTTCAGGAATTATCACCCGACCTACAGACCAGCTTTCTGACTTTCCAGAAGTAAAGGCAAAGTGGTTTTCCGAAGATACTACAGGGAGAATCAAAAACCCCTCCTCCAACTCAAGGAAGTGTTCCCCTGGGTTTTGGATCAGAGGCTCATGATAAAGGGATTGCATAGGGAAATCCAGAGAAGACATAAGCATCTTCACAAAAAGCAGAAGCTTCACAATCAAAGAATCTAGGGTATGAAACAAGTTCGAAATCTGAGACTCCTTCAAAGTCGATTCAAACGATTCCACCTCCATCATCAACTATTCCTCCTGATATCCATAAAACAGTAGGAGAAACTCAATATTCAAAATTGGGCATCCCTATTACATCATTAACTCCTTTACAGTCAACTTTTGGGACCCCCCATCTAAAATTCATATATGTAATTGACCTTACTCCTATCTCTAGATAAGAGATACCTTCCTCCGACTACTTTTTCAGTAGGAAGAGGAAGGTTGTAGTAAAACAGGAAATGCATCTGAGAGAAGGAAAAATGGTGAAGAAACACAGAGTGCTCGTAGATGGGCAGAACCTAGAAGAGGAAGATTTCACCACAGAAGTAGCAGGCTCTATGGGAGCTTTGGCGACAACCAATTTATTCTCAGTTGACTCTCTAAAAACAAGGATGAAACAGAAAAATCAAATGATAGCTCAGTTGCAGGACCAAATAAGGCACATAGAAAATAATATTCGAGAGGAGGTAAATCAAAGAGTTGAATACGCCAGAACTGCTGACAAAGAGGAAATGCAATTGTTGAAGTCTAGTTTAGATAAATCTAACAAGCAAATGCAAATGAGTCAAGTACGGGTTATTCGGAAGGAAGAATTAGTGAGACAGTTGCAAGCTGAGTTGAAGTCCATTGAAGGACAAGTCATGAATATAACAGCATTTCAAGCCCTAGCACTAGAGGTGCATGAGAAACTACAAGAAGAACAAAAAAACATGCTTTCTAAAATAGAAATTGTTCAAAACCACTTCCTGGAAATAAGCCACTCACTAGATAACATTGTTTTCAAGGAAAAAGAGGCTATAGAAACTCGCATTGCTTTTCAAAAGGCAGTAGCTTTTTCGGCTAGAGAGGAAGTACCAGCAATCCCAAAGCTGACTGTAGAAGAACAAATCAGGGGATACATCATATTAAAAACATGGGAGACCAATATTGCCTAAAGCAGGAAAATGGCAAGAGAAGTTATCAAAGAATGTGAAGAAGTGTTTGATCAACTAGATACAAAAACATTGGGCATTGGTAAAGGTGATTGTCCTGGGATATTAGGATAGATCAATGTTGTAAGGCATCAAATGCATATCAAGGAGAGTTGGAATGAAGCCCAGCTCAATATTTCACAATTGAAAAAGCTTGACATCACCAAAATGGATAAGTGGCTAATAAAGTCGAATCTATAGTTGCATTCAACAAAGTTTGAAAAGGGAAAGATTGAAGACAGGTTGCCCCAAATTCAAAGGAAGTTGTATGTGTTTGAAGCAAAGGATATGACAGAACCTTCCACAACTTTGGTGTAGTTTATAGATAGGTGCGTCGAGTGTTTTGGACCGAGCAAAGGAAGCACTTCAAAGAAATGATGAAGTAACGCATGTATTCTCATTTTTGTCCAACTGTTAGAAAAGTAAAAAGAAACCAAGAAAAATGGTTCAAATTTTGTATTATGTAACCGTTAACACCTGAGAGACTAGGAGAATACCAACCGTCTAGGGTTGATAATTTTATGTGTATAAATACATTTTGAAAGATGGAACCAAGAGGGATTTTTCCTTGGCCGATTGTAGCAAAGAAATTTTCATTTTCCATAAATAATACAAATGCAAATCGAAGACTCTAGATCCCGTCAAGTTTGAGTTATGTGTTCCTATGTCATTCCATATCTAATATCATCTCTTATACATCTTTGATGAATGCTTAGCTACAATTTAGTACAACATCTACTGTGGTGATTGATTATTTTAGTCATCTAATCATTTACAGTTTTTCCTCTATATCGGCTATCAACAGGTACAAGACCTATGAATTATTTAGATTTCTATATCTTATGCTTCATTAAAGTTTTTCTTGTCTATTTTCTTCTTCTGTCATAAAGTGAGATTCTTCCTTGGTTGATGCCTCACATTGTTCCACAACTTTATGTTTTCTTTCATTTCATGCATGATTTTCAGTTCAACTTAGATACAGGAAACGGCCTTTGATTTTGTTATACTATTAATTCAAAATTTGGGAATTTTTCTTACATAATCTAAAATAGAAACAACAACCTAAAAAGAAACAAATATTTAAAACTATTTTTCCTCTATGATAGTACCTGTTACGAGACAACCCAATATTGAACCAGGTCTTACAAACCAGACCAGTATCGCTCTAACTATTTTTAACACCATCTTAAAAAAAAAAATTGGCCGACATATTTTCGCCGGTTTCGAGCCGACATATTATCGCCGGGCCGACATATTTCCGGGACG
>SNQJ01S0042965.1:19453-50626 GCA_010110895.2 Picea sitchensis | reverse complement strand
TTCAAAGTGAACCTTGGGAATCAACAAATCATTTTTTGGGCTAGTAGCATTTTGAATAACTGTTTGTATATCTTCATTGGTGAGATCATAAAAAATATCAAATTCCTCTGAGCACTCAACAAAAATAGAATAAAATATATAATGAATCCTTGCTCCTACAACATACTCTCTTGTCGACATGTCTTCACTTTTACTGTAATGTCCCCAAACTTAACCGAGGAACATTTCTTGTGGAAAATACACATTAATTCAAAATTTTTATGCTAACTAAATTCTTGTAGCTTACTGAGTATGAATTATACACAAATTTAACCATTGCAAATACCAATAATTTAAATGCAACTATGTCATGTTGGATAACATGAACACCGCCTCTTCACCGAGACAAACCATACTTGAAATAGCATTTGTACTGTGCGTGAAAACTAATCATAGTGCACATGAAACAATATTTGTATTGCGCGTGACAACTATTCACATTGTGCACGCCGATTCAATCACCGAGATGGAATCTCATTACCGTTACTATTAAAATTGATTAACATATATATTTAAACACCAAATTAAGGAAAACATGATAATCAAGCTCATGCAATTGTCCATACTAGTTAAAAACATAAATACAACTAGTAATTTCACCAAAACAACATATAATTCACTCTCATGCGCAAAGTAAAACACACAACAATTAAACTCATAAAATAACTAAGGAAATAGATAAACATTTATCTTTTTAAAAAAGTTGTGCAACCAACTTCTTGGGAAGGACATTCCACCCAACCGTAGGCCTACTGTTCTAAATATCAACAGTAAGTCACCCCTGAGCTGGGGCTAGGAATCCATAAGAAAAGGGTACCTCTCACCGTCCACTCACAACTCAATATCCCACAACCCATTGATATTATCCTACAATTATCCCAAATTTCCTCCAGCTCTCTTCTTCTTGACTTGCCCAGTCAAAGGAATGTACCCCTTCACTACTCTCAGTCCATCGGGTGTCCTATGCATTTATTAGAGTCTCTCTAGCATAGGTAAATAGGAATATATCTACTGAGAACTCAAGTGAACTCATTGCCAGGAAAAATACCAACAACAACACCAAACACTTGTTGTTACAATGCAAATCACACAAGAGTTCACTCTTTAGGCATGCCGACATGGCTCTTCAATATTCAACTCCAAATCACTCCAAGATGCTCCAAATGTCAGCCTCCTTTCTCTATTGTCAATTCTTTTTTTCTCTCCTCTCCACTTGTTGTTCATGTAAAACTCAATACGTAAAAAACTACCTACAACTACCCATACAAATTTCCTCTATTTTCCCTGAGCTAGTTGACTACTCACTCTACCCAATGTTGATTGTACTTCAGCCCCATGATCTCCAATAACTATGGGATGTGACTCTCAAACCCACCCTCTTACATGAGTTTAATGATAGGGCTCTCATACACTCAAACATAAATTAGAAGTTTTCCCCAATGATAATACAATTCAGGAAAATGGACTGAAGTAATACCCATAATTTATTCCCCCCTTGCATCCCTCTTAGACACTCTCTTATCTTGTGTAAATATCATCCCCCATGTCTTTCCATATACCCTATCAATTTCTATCACATTTTCTTTATTTAAAAACATAAAATACATTTTCATATTACATTGCTTGGCCATAGCCACATTCATATCTACATTATGCATTAATTAAAATGGGGATTATAGTGGGGATGTTACATTTACCATCCATAATTGAATTAAATTCCTTTGTGTATTTTGTAAGCATGTCCAATAGTAAATCTCCTTGATCGACTTTGGAATCTATGGTCTCACCATAGGAAGAAAGTTCTTTTTCCACACTAACCAATTGGCTATTTATTCGGGGTTTCAATTCTGGCATGATTTCCTTGATATGTTGTACTAAAATATGATTCAAATTATTTTCTAATTGGAGGATACCACATCGATCTATACTATGGTACATCGAACGACTGTGGAAAAATCCCTCATCATAAGAAAGTGCATCTCATATGCTTTTTTTTGTAGCAATATCCTCCTGACAACCATTAACAATCCCTATGTATCCAAGTCTAAGGGGAAAAACATTTCCAAGAAGGAAGTTATGAGCATTTGTTCCTTTGTCCATGATATATAGCTTTGTTATCACTCATATCATTCAAGATCCATCAGGATCAACCATTCTTTCCATCTTAAGCGCATATGATTTTGACGAATTAGAGTCTATAGGAGAAACATATATAATGATGTAGGTCTCATGCTTAATATATTATAGAATTATTGTTATGATTCTAGATTTGATATATGAAGGTTGATCACCCACCAGAACCCTTGTTATCACATAAAATTCAATATGGGTTATCTTCTTTTTGGGTTCCTGTACTGGCAGAGGAGGGGCATATAATTTATCTCTTAGAGCCTCCTTCAACAATTACTCTTGCACTTTCAGTTTGGTGAAAATGAGGTCTTGTTGATTTGTGAGAGGGGGTATATTGGTGGAGCTCTTGAAAGTATATCCCTAATTCACCAAGATATGTTGCCTCTTGGTGGCATATACCATCTTAGCAGTGTCTTGGGAAACAAGAGAACAAAATATAACATGCCCAACGCTCATGACACCATTGGGTGACATCACCTTGGGACACAATACGTGACCCAAATGTTGCACTTGTTGCCTCTTGGAGGCACCCTAAGAAGAGGTATGTATGGCCACTATTGCATATAGATTATCAATGGAGGTATATCCTAGCTTGGAGAGAAAGAATGTGAAGCCAAAGTTGGCCTTTCTAAACTTATCGAGAACCTCTAGCTTCTCATCGTGTGAGGTATCACCTTGAATCATGTTTTTTTGCAGCATGGTTCCCATTTTCCCAAGGCAAACATATTATCCAAGAAGAGGACGATCTTATCTTTGCGCAACTCATTTTGTTTGATTCAATATTATTGATGTTTTAATTGGTTAAGATCAAAACAACAAACTCATGAGTATATGAATCCCCCTGCATTTTTATAGAGGTAGTACTCCTCTTTGGATAAAATATATGTATTGAATATCTTGGATTAGGGAGAATGCTTACACAATAAGCCACATATATTTATTTCTTTGATTTATACATGAAATGGCTCTTTAATAACCTGATCTGATCTTTATGTGCAACAAATTACTTCTCAACAATGAAAATACTGAGGGAAAGTTTCAATGTATCCTTAACATCATATATACAACCCTCTTAATCACATACAAATAATGAATACATTCATATATTCTCACAAGAAATAGGAGGAATTTGTTTTGATCATTCAAAGAACTTTAAAAGAGTTATGCATTTAATACTGAAAGGAATTTGATGGGAATACTTCAAAAATCTCATCCGCAGAGATCCCAAGATCTGAGAAATCATTAAAGTAAAGCCCCGAAGCAGTTATTTGTGGAGTTTTATTCATAAAATATACTCAACAATACTCAAACTCTATGAGAGTCACATACATGGGTGTAAATTCTCCATGATAATTTAAGAAAATTCTTTGAAGAATACAAGAAAGAACGCTCGAGACTCAACCCCATGCTTGGTTTAGAAATACAAACATAAAGCTTTGACAAATTAGTGTAGAATAAGAATAAGAATGGATAAGATGGAGATCTCTCTTTTCTGATCACAATCTTGGCTATAGGTTGATATCTGGAACTTTCAGTTCTGATCTTTTTCTCTGATAATGCAACCTTCTCTAACTCTTTGATGAAGCCCTTTCTTTGCTTTTAAAACTAGTTCTTCTAACTTCTTGAGTAGTTAGGGATTTTTATTTATTAGAAACATCACTTTAATAATGATTTGTTGAACACTCATTAATTGATTTACATCATTGACATCTGCATCTTGAAGTGGGTCCCTTTCCATCTTTAATAAAAAAAAATTAATAAACTTTTTCTTCTGAAAAATTTAATTAACTTCCCTTTTAAAGAGAGGACTGTGTTTTAATTTTTGTTTATGCATTATTCAAATTTTTAGCCATGGAAAACAATTTATATGTGATCTTCATCATCTTATATTTCCAACGAGTCCTTCTAGGTGAAATTTTGATTCCTAGATCTCAATATATGAGCTCATGAAGTCGAGGTGTCAAGCAGATTTATCAACACACCACAAAAATATTGTTGACTATTCTTTAAATTTCTGAGAAAAATATGGACAATTTCATCCCTTGAAACCTATTCCATTATATTCTTCATCAAATAACCTTTCCAATGAGGTAAAATTTTCCCAAATATGATTCTCGGATCTCACGTTATGGCCTTTGGAACAACAAGGCTCAACAATAGTCGATCAGTTTCATGGGACAATTTGGGCCCTTGATTTAAATTTCGTCCTCCTTCATAAAATATTTGACTTTGTTTGAAATTACATATTTCACATGCATGGGAGTTTTGGAAACTTTCTTGTATATGTCAAAAAATTGATTATGATTTGAATGTGATACATAAATAAGTTATGAAGACTAAGCCATTTGATCCCTTAGAGAATTAATTAAATAATTAAATATTGTGATTGCCATGTTATCCTCCAATATACCTAGTGGCGATGATTCAGCTTCCATGTGTCACTGCATGATAGGTAATTACAATCTACCACATCTCACCACCTAATTGGTTGCCATATGTCACACTCCTATGTTATACAATTTGTCTGCATTGATGGACAATTGGATAGTTGGTTGTCATTGATGTCAACCCTTGGAGAGTGGTGTTGCAGATTGATGTCAACCCTTGAGTATGTTCGGTAGCACATTCCACTAGCCCCATCAGTATGGTTAAGGGACTCAAGTTTGTTTGAGGTATAAAGGAATGAATATAAGTGTATATGTAGGTAAGACTATTCTCGATGGATAATACATGGTGTACCGTTTCTGGTGATATGTGGAATGTCACATAACTCCTCACGATTAGGGAGTTATGGGTTTGTGAAGTTGGAGAACCCTCATGAGTTACCTATAATCCCGTAGAAGGTCAAAGAAGTCAATTTATTCTAGAATCTCCTAGAAGAAGTTTACTAGTCAAAGTGGTTGTAACTAGGAGTTAATCATGAGTTAAGTTGTTGCGAAAAGAAAATAATTAAAAATAAATTAGTTGAAACTAGAAGTGGTGAGTTTACTATTTTTGGATAAAGTGGTTGTAAGTGGACAAGTTGTTAGAAGTGGTTTAGCCCTAAAAGAAGGAAGTTGGATAAAGGTAGTTAGAAGATAACCCCTTGAGGAAGCCACTTGGAGAGTATAAATAAGAGAGAAAGGGTATCCTATTTGCACCTAATGAGCATATTGAATATCTATTATTTGTGAAAATTTTATTGCATGTACTCATTGATACATTTGAAGTTACACAAGTTTGAGATAACAAAGGAGGGTTGACAACATAAATTTTGGAGTTGAAAAATTATTGAAAAAACCCTAGTTTTTAAGGTTTACACGGGCTGTAGTGGAGGAAGTCACATACATATGTAGGTCACAGTGGATTAGGGCACATACATATGCGGGCTAAAGAAGAGTAGGTCGTGTATAGTTGGGAAAATCCATGAAAGCTTGAGTTTTTGAGGGTTGCATATTCTCAGAGTCTGAAAGCAAGTTCCTAGGAAGGTCTACAGTGATGAGATACATCGGATCTATCTAGAGGTTCAAAAGTTATGTCATATTCTTATGTGTAGTTGGATATTGTTGTCTACATGAGATATGGTCATGGGAGTTTGAGGATTTTCCTTAGAGAGGTTGTTGGTTGTATGGCACTTATTGTATGAGCTAGATATACATAAATACAACACTGGTAGGTTTGGTATTCACTATTGTTACATGTTATTGGGTTGAGTGCTGAGGCATATCTTATATTTCTTGGTACATTGTTGAGGGTGTTTGTTTGTGATGTGTTGGTGAAGTTGTTGATGTAGTTTGAGGTTGCATATTAGTGAGGTTTTGATGTCTATTCCATGTGAGGGTTATTACACTTGATCATGATTGTATACACATGTATAGCACATGGCTAGAGAGACATAGATGCACTTGGTTAAGGGATATGTATGATGATGTATGCACAGGTAACAAATACATATTGGACACAATGACGGGCTACAAGTTGATGTGACAGAGGAAACAAAGTGTTTGAGTTTTGGAAAGGTGAAAACCCTAGCTTTATGAAGGTGTACGCAAGCTGCAGTATAGACATGCCACGTACATACACAGGGTTCAGTATAGACAGGTCGCATACATATGTGAGATGCAACATATATAGGTCGTGTACCTGTTGGTATTCGTTGGTACATGATGATTACTGGTATAGGTAGAATACAATTTATTGGTACAAGTTGGTTACAGGTTGTTGGAACAGATTGGTATAGGTTTACAGTGGTATATCTCACAGTGACAGTGTGAGAGTGGTTTCATCATTTATTTGAAATTTATATTTTAGGGAGTTTGGACGGGGAAAGGATAGGTGGTTGTATCCACCTTCCATTTGTATCTAGAGAACATAGTGGATCGTAGCCTCCTTCTGGTTGGAGCCAAAATATTGGGGAGTTGAAGCTTCCCTCAGGTTGTAGCATGAAAATATAGGGGGTTGGAGCTTCTTCCAGTTGCAGCTGGAAAACAAGGAGAAAAAGGTCTAAAGTATGATATGTGGAGAAAAAGGATGAAATTTGGTCTAAAGTATGATATGTGGAGAAAAAGGATGAAAGCATGTTTACAGGAACAAGGGTGCGATGTTTGGCACTCAGTTGTTATAGGATACAATGATACAAAGAAAACAAAATCTGCAACTAAGAAGGAATTGAAAAGGAATAACAAAATATCATTGAATTTTATCTTAGAAGGATTACATGATTCAGTAAAGGACAAAGTGGGACAATGTTCATCAGCTAAATAACTTTGGGACAAGATACATAATATCTATTTTTCTCCCACTACAGAGTTAGAGAATGCCAAAGAAGATGCAGGTACAGAACAAGAAGAAATATATTCCTCATGTCAGACAGACTCAAAAGAAGAAGAGAGTGAAGTGGATATCGAGGAAACATTTAACTATGCTTTGGCTCAATTAAGAAAAGCAAAGAAAGAAAACCAACTCCTCAAGGAAGAATTGATTAATCTAAATAAAATTCCTCAAATATTGAAAGAAGTACATCATATTATTACAGGTCTACAGGATCAGTTGAAAGAAGCCAAAGAAATTGAAGAAATGTTCAAGAGTCAGAAGTAGTGTTTGGAAGCCAAAATAGTAGCACAGAAGGAGGAAACACAAAAGAGAGATAAGATATTGATAGATCATCACAAGGAAATAACTGAGGATTTAAATCAGCTTGACATAGAATTCAGTCAACAAGAAAGAAAACTTGAAGAAGAGATAATCACCTTGAATATCCAACTTGAAGAAGCAAAGAAAATTGAAGAAGTCATGAAGTCTCAGATAATAAATAAAGAAGAAGAGGTTGAGAAACTTGAAGAAGAAGTTGTCACACTAAGATTCAAAGTCATCAAGCTCAGTAAGAACGTTGAAGAGATAGAAACATCCATATCAACAATAGAGAATGAAGAGAATCATTCTAGTTTGCCAGAAAATAAGAATGAATAAGAGAGCAAGGGTTATGCAGAAATACTCAAAGGAAGGAATCATGGTCAACCAAAATATAAGAAAATTGATAAATATACTTCTTCAAGAAGACCCTCCACTTTCAAGCCACAAAGAAGCTTCAATCATGATCATCCAAGGAAATAATTCAACACGACTGTACCATTCACTCCAAGGTATGTAAATTTATTTTATAGTCATTGTTTTTATTGTACTAACTTTGGACATAAGGTTGCAAATTATAGGGCTTATGGAAGAAATGTTCAAGAAAGAAATGCTTACATGGCCACACATAGCATTGAATGTTACAAATGTCATAACTATGGGCACATAACTCTTGATTGTAGAAGCATGATCGATACTTCCATGAAAGAGAAAACTCATATCATATATAAGAAAGTATGGAAAATAAAAAAAATGAAGAACAAGTGAACAAATACTAGGTCCCAGAGATCACAATATTGGCAATAATACACGACGAAGAAAAATATTCAAAGAAAAACGAAGATGTCAGATACATAAAGGTTTGGAGAAGAAATGAAAGAAAAGAAGAGCATGTAAATAAAGAATAGGTTCAAGAGATTGTACTTTCAAGAATTGTAGTGCAAGATGAATCCACAAACATAAAGAAAGAATTCAGAGTTGAGAGAGATGTTGACTCTATCAACAAAGATGATGATGACTCCGCATATGAGTTGATATTGTTTTGGGCCATTCGACTTGGAGACTACCAGGTAATTTGAATATTAGATAAGGGGAGTCTATTTAGTAGCTAATACAGATGGGTCAAAATTGTGGACAATTGAGTAGCAGAGTCTTGGACAGTATATACATAGATGGATTTGTAAGAACACTTAGTAGGTTTGGACATATATGATAGTGGATAAAAGAAGGATTCAAATATTAGTTCAAAAAGTGGTTCAGAGATAAAGGAATATCATCATAATGAATTATAATGATACATGAATATTTGAATACTTATTCTTGAATGATTTTTATATATGTCAATTGATTACTCAAGGAAGCACCAATGGACAATAACTCCAAACGGAAGTAGGTACAAGAAATACTATACTGATCTACACATAAACATGCATAGAAGTCATCAGGGAGAGAGATTTAGAAAGGAATATTGGTAGCATAAAAGATAAGGAGACACAGTAATAGGGGGATCTATTCTTTTAACTAGGATTGGTTAGAGAAGTGTTGGCATAGGGGCAAACCCAAGGTTCAACGCTTACAACAACACACCAACAAAACCCTAACTACCAGCCCTTTCGGCAACACCTGCGAAGCAGACGAAGTCTCATCCGAGGTATAGGCAGGGGTGGTTGCATGACTCAAATGTCTGCAACCTTAGCTGGGACAGATATATGTGATTGTAACACCTTAACAGAGCACTTAGCAGTTTTAGTTCATTAATATTCAGTCTTAGCTTACAACGTAGCTAAAACCTAATAATAGATCAGTACAGTATTCACATGGATCCAATATATTCAAGCACTAAGCACATCAACATAGACCAGATCTAGCATTCATTCATAATATTCAACACTAAGCTATCATATTAGATTCTCCTAAGCATATATCAGTGCACTAAGCATTTAATCACATAAACAAGAAAAAAACCATAAAGCACAAAGCAACCACAACATAAGATATACGTGGTTCACCCCCACCTTGGGGCTATGTCCACCAACTCTTGTTCTTTATTTCTTTCTGTCAATCTTCTACACGCACAAAGCCATGATATCTTACTCCGCAGAGGACAGGAGATTTGTGCGCACTCCACTAGATCCTCCTTCCCTGAATTACAACACAAAGCCTCTTCATAGTCTCTTATAGTCACTTGCACTTAGCTCTACAAGTTCTCAACATAGCATGCACAAAGTACTTTTAAGTTGCACTTAGAACAGTGTCTAGCCTCTCTTTGATCACATAGATCGAACTACTTCCTACATCACCTACATTTCTATTTATAAATTACAAAAAAGGCCTAAACATGGGTAAACCCATGGGTCAATATCCCCATACCCGTTACATAAGCCCAAAACCTAAAAACCCCTAAAAAGGGGCCGAGATCCCATGATATCCTCTTCCACTTGCTCTATTCCTTTGACAACATGTCAACATCCCAAAAGTAGGTCAAACATGACCAAGGATCCTCAAAACTTGTTCAAGGGGCAACATGCCCCCAACACTCATCTGTAACTCATCCCGAGTCACTCTAGTCTGGGTAGCTCTACTTCAAAATCCATGAGATTGGCTCGAGCTACTTCGACCTATTGTTGCGTCATGACCTCCTATTCAATGAACTCTTGGATTACTTCTTCGTTGACAGGTCCCTCTAAACATTGTTCAGATGCAGTGACGACTTGCTCTAATTCTGCTCCTCGGCCTTCAATATCTGTGAATAGTTGGCAAGCCTCATCCTGTATTGGTTGGAGCCTCTGAGTCACTTCCATGACTTTTCTCTGAATGGTGTGGACCTGCTGCTAAGTAGTGCATTGTTCTTGGGATCGCTTCATCCTCTCAATGACTGGAAGGGGCTTTAACTGCGCCAATACTATTTCTGCTTGCTACTTTGCCTCCTGGAGTTGTGAATCTAGTGCCTGCAATTTAGGATCCTGAGTGAGTCGCTCATAAGTTTGGGCACTGCGATCACTTAGCTGTTTACATTCCATGGGGAGGGCCTTGATTCTCTCAACTGCGCTTTGAGTAGTTGCTTCTCTTTGATCGCATACATCCAGTGGAGTGTTGGGCACTGTTTGTAGCTCTAAGTCTTTTATTCTTTGTTGAAGTTGCTGGATCACTTCTATGAGATTCTCTATTTGATGCTCCACTTAGTATTCTTCCTTTGGCTCTAAGCCCGTCACAGAGTGAAGTGATATGTTGACTACTTCTTTGACTCCAAGATGCTTTGTGAGAAACTGCTCTTTTTCTTGCTTGACCTGCACCCTCTCTTATTCAAACTTGGCTTGAAGGTCATACTTCTCCTTTTGTGCAACCCGACGTTGCTCTATCGTTTCTTCTTGGGCTTGTTTCAGGGTTGCCACGGCATGGTATTTCTCAGCTTGTGCTTGAAGAAGGTGAGCTTCAGTCACATCAGCTAGTCTGGGGAGTTGGGCAGGCTCATCTCCGAACTTTGGTTCTTCTGATGGCGGGGGCGCAGTGGATACTGCGCGACTGGATTGAAGGGCCTGTTGTACCCCTCAGAGTTCAACCACGATCCTGTCGTACATATCCTCCTCCTTGGATTCATGTTTCTACAAGATGTCCTCCGAGGCATTTGCTACAGCTGTGATGATGAAGTCGAAGTCATCTACAGTGAGAATAGTCTGCATATTAGTCAAGGTGGATTTGTATTTATTTCAGGAAGTGGGTTTCGTGGGGGAAACCTTACTTTTCTTCAAGGGATCAACCTCATCAACATGATCCCTAGGTGGTGTTACTTCACCCTACTTCTGTTGATATTATTTTCTGTGGGTCTCTTTTTGATCTTCTTCGTCATTACCCCCTCGACCAGGTGATATTGAAGAGTTTTCTTTCGATGCACTGCTAAAGTTTTGGACCTCTTCAGTCTTCTTCCTTCTGTTGGGTCAAGGGGTATCCTTTACTTCATGAGTGGTCTCCGGGCTGCCGATTATTTCAGGGTCTGACATTTCTGTGGGGTCGGCAGGGATGAGGAGATCTGCAGACCAGTCCTTGGTTATCTCTTTGGGGTGCTCCTCTGTGAGCTTGTAGTATGACTGAAGTTCTTCTTTATGATCATCTATGCGCATGGTGATATAAATGAAGTGTCGATCTACACGAAACTTCATTAGGGGTCGGAACCGATGTAGGGTGTTTGGTGTCATGCGAGGGACAACTTTGATATCCCTCTTCAGTTGGAGATAATATGTATGAAATACCATGTTCGACTGCCATTGTTTTCCCATATCTCTCAAGTACCAGAGCGTGGTGAACTTCACAGCGAGCGTCTCGAACGGCTCAATGTTTGGGAAGGTCGCACCTTCTGGCATTTCCCAAGCGGTAAATGCGATGAGGATCATGATCCAGCTAAAGTGGAACTCATAGCCCTGATCATGAGCTTCGTGGCAGTCTAATTATAGTTGGTTGACCAAGTACTTTGCACAATTCATCTGGAATCCTTCTACACATTTCCTGGAAAGGTCAACAATGAATCCTATGACCTGTGTAGGTCGGTTCTTTCTCACAATATTTCCTATGATCAGCTGGCAGGCCAGGTGCACTGTGCCATTCTGAATGGAAGCTATCTTGTAGCCTCATGTTCCCTTTTCTACATCGCCATATGTGTCTTTGATATTTTGTGCCAATGCACAATATGTAGCCTTCCCTGGGTAGAAGTCCTACGGGTCGAGTCCCTGCATGCTCAATATGGTGATCCTATGGATCAGTGTTGGATCAACTATGATGTGTCGATCTAGCCATAGGTATCTGCCATGGTAACATGAGAGAAGGATATTAACACATGCGTTAACCTCTTGGTTCCTTCCAAAGTGGGTAATCTTCATTACATTCAGGAGGGTGGACTGCGTGAGGTTCATAGTCCATGGTTGGGGGATTATTTTCGAGTTCTGCCCCTTCGTCCTGGTAATGTATTTGTAAAGAGGGAGCATACTATGGTTCTTGCAGTATCCTAGGTTGAATTCATTGAACTTCAATGTCGCGATCTTATCCTGTTGCGTTTTAACTGCACGTATCCCCTTCGGGAGGTACACAGTAACCAAGCTATAATCAAAGTCTCTCAAGACACTTTCACGACTTACCGCACCATCCAGAGGCAAGATATAGTCGAGTAGCATGGTTAGGATTAGCTTCGCATTTGCCAAGTCATATCGGTGCTTGGTTCTCTTCTCTGCTGCCGATCGGGATGGTCCGGATCTGCGAGAATTCGATGGAGAGGCTTGCATTCCTCTCGTTGATGATGCTTGAATACCTATGGGCATTACTTTTTTGGCCATAAGATCAATGGGAACTTCTTCGAAGAATTTCTCTGTGGTGCTGAGCTCGTCTGACATATGCACTTATATCGGATAATTTGGGTGGATGAATGAGTGCGCAATGTAATGGAATAGGTGTCTATCTCAATAAATACAACATGGTAGCAATGAGTTGGCTTGGATACAATTCGCAAAAGTGTTCTTGGTGCAACAGTCGACGGACTAATTTGGAATGATGTAACGAATATCTCCAATAGATGAGAGGCCTTCATCAATGCGGTTCTATCCGTTGCGGCGTGGTCCCAATGGTCTGATGGCGAGTCTTCAGGCCATTACTGTTGTTTTAACCATTTAGGTTGTCAGGCTAATGGTTATAATGATTTCAATGGCTATATCGCTTCGCCATGGCGAAGTGCCATGTTGCGCTGTTCTGATATCCTGACGAAGTTCCTGTCTTGAAAACCTTCCTTCTACGAAGTACTCTATGGAACCTTCAGTAACCTTTCTATATTTTCTTTCTTCTTACTGAGCTTCGTAGCTCTCTTCCCGGTGATCTTCGTCTCGGTAATCCTCTTTCCATTCTAATTCTTATCTCCTTTTGTCATAGTAACTTCGCGCTGGTGAGATTCTTTCATAGGGTCAGAGAGTAATACGTCTTCTCTATCTAGGGTAGGTGTTTTACTCGTCTGTGAGTCTTCTTGTTTTCTTTCAACTTCAACATCCAAGTTTTTTATTCTAAGTAGCTTCGATCTATTCTCCTATTCTTCAATCAAGTGTGCTATCCTCCTAGTCATAAAATATTTTAATTCTTGATTCTTATGCTCTAAGACGTCTTCTTATTTCCTTCTGGCCTGATCCGTTTCAATCCAAGGATTTCCTAGTAATATAGAAAATGGGGCCTTGTTCTCAATAAATTTAACAATCTCAAAATATTCCTCTGTCGAGGTTCCATGAGCACTCATAGATATCTGGGTGAGTCTTCCACATAGGGTTATCATCTTTGCTCTAAATAATCCTATTCCTCCCAATGAAGGAATCATAACAGGATTTCCTAAAGTTTCCCAAGTTCTTTATGTCATGATATTTACCTATGTTTCTTCATCCAAGACACAGTAAATGTCGAAGTCTCCTATTCTTGCTTTGATGTATTATTTTTCTTGGAAGATCTTTGATAAGTTGATATTTCTGTGATCATTTAGGGTTTCTTTCATTTGTAGCAAGACATTCTCTTATTCTTGCTGGGGTTTTTCCATGATCTCAGTTTCTTGAACTTCCTTAGGGTTTTCTTGTCTCATATTCATTCTTTCGATCTTAGCAATCATTCTAGGGAAATATAAAATTTCATGATCCATAACTTTACAACAAAGACAACTAGGTCTTCTACTAGGGAATTCCTTAGCAAGATGTTCCGGTCTTTTGCAACTGTAACAAAGGGTTAGTCTTCTTTTTCTTTGAAATTATCCCCAACCTTTCCTGTACTACGCACTAGGATCATAGTAGGTTTTATAGGGTCCTGCATCCATTTGTTAGTCCAAACATTCTTTCTATGCATAGGAATAACACATCTTTCACTATTTTTTTTAGATCTACTCATATCAAACCTTATTTCATCTAGTTGTGCCCTACTTTTCAAGCTAGGACAAAATTTATCAAACATACCTAGATCCATACTTTTGAAACAAAATTTTTCACTTATCTTACCTTTTCAATCAAAACCTTTCACTGTTCTTACCTTTATCAGAGCACAAAGATTTCAGGTCTTACCTTTTTTCTTCAGATCTAATTTTTCTTCTTGGCACAGAGCTTCACAGGTCAAGTAGAATGTTGCGCACTAGGGAAACATATCTACGCAAAGAGATTTCTCTCCTTTAGTTCCCAGAAATCATAGTTTTAGTCTCGGCAATGGAACTAGTTTTTGGCACAATGGTAGACCCAGGGTTCAACGCTTACAACAACGCACCAACAAAACCCTAACTACCGACCCTTTAGACAACACCTGCGAAGCAGATGAAGTCTCACCCAAGGTAGAGGCAAGGGTGGTTGCAGGACTCAAATGTTCACAAGCTTAGTTGGGACACAGATCTATGATTGTAACACCTTAACAGAGAACTTAGCAGTTATAGTTCATTAATATTTAGTCTTTGCTTACAGCATAGCTAAACCCTAAAAATAGATCAGTGCAATATTCAAACAGATCTAATATATTCGGGCACTAAGAAAATAAACATAGACCATATCTAGCATTCATTCACATTATTCAACACTAAGCTATCATATTAGATTTTTCTAAGCACATATCAGTGCACTAAGCATTTAATCACATAAACAAGAAAACAATCATAAAACACAAAGCAACCACAACACAGGATATATGTGGTTCACCCCCACCCTAGGGCTACGTCCACCAAATCTTCTTCTTTATTTCTTTCTGTCAATATTCTACATGCACAGAGCCATGATATCTTACTCCGTAGAGGACAAGATATTTGCACGCACTCCGCTATATCCTCCTTCCCCGAGTTACATCACAAAGCCTCTTCACAGTCTCTTACAGTCACTTGCACTTATCTCTGCAAGTTCTCAACATAACATGCAAAAAGCACTTTCAAGTTTCACTTAGCACAATGTCTAGCCTCTCTTTGATCACATAGATCGAACTACTTCCTACATCGCCTAGCTTTCTATTTATACATTACAAAAAGGGCCTAATCACGGGTAAAACCATGGGCCGATATTCCCATACCAGTTACATAAGCCCAAAACCAAAAAATCCCTAAAAAGGGGCCGATATCCTGTGATCTTTACTTCGACTTGCGCTCCATCTTTGACAGCCTATCGAAGTCCCAAAAGTAGGTCAAACATGACCAAGGATCCTCAAAACTTGGTCAAGGGAAAACAAGAAGGTAAAATGTCATATCGATAGGGGGATTTAATCCCTTGTCAAATGGAGAGAGAAAGTAATTAGAGGTATGAAGATAGGGGGGGCAACCCCAAAGGACAGTGCAGACAGGGGGAGAATCCCCAAGGAGAGTTCAATAAGTGGGAGTAGCCCCAAGGAGTGATACCCTTTTTCATTGTTTTCAAAGGGGGGTAGATATAAATATTGATGAGGAGTATGAGCATGCATGTTGTCACGACTAAGTGTTTCCATCAATGTTGGTGTTTCCATCAATGCCAAAGGGGGAGATTGTCAGATAGTTGGTCTAGATTAATGGATAGTTGGATAATTGGTTGTCATTGATGTCAACCCTTGGAGAGTGATGGTGTAGATTGATGTCAACCCTTAGAGATTGATTTCAAACCTTGAGTATGTACGTTATCACATTCTAGTAGCCCCAACAATATGGTTAAGGGACTTACGTTTGTTTGAGGTATAAATGCATGAATATTAGTGTATATGCAGGTACAACTATTCATGATGGATAGTACATGTCATACCATTTCCATTGATATGTGGAATGTCACATAAATCCTCACGGTTAGGGATTTATGGCTTTGTGAAGTTGGAGAACCCTCATGAGTTACCTAGAAGCCTCTAGAAGTTTAAAGAAGTCAATTTATTCTAGAAGCTCCTAGAACAATTTTACTAGTCAAAGTGGTCATAACTAGGAGTTAATCATGAGTTAAGTTGTTGCAAAAAGAAAATAATTAAAAATAAATTAGTTGCAACTAGAAGTGGTGAGTTTACTGTTTGTGGATAAATTGGTTGTAAGTGGACAAGTGGTTAGAAGTGGGTTAGCCCTAAAAGAAGGAAGTTGGGTAAAGGTAGTTAGAAGATAACCCCTTGAGGAAGCCACTCAAAGAGTATAAATAAGAGAGTAAGGGTCTCCTATTTGCACCTAATGAGAATATTGAATATCTATTATTTGTGAAAATTTTATTCTAGGTACTCATTGATACATTTGAAGTTACGGAAGTTTGAGATAGTAAAGGAGGGTTGACGAGGAAAGTTTCAGAGTTGCAAAATTATTGAAAAACCCCTACTTTTTGAGGTGTACATGGGCTGCATTGGAGGACGTCACATACATACATGGGATATAGTGGATTAGGGAATGTGCATATGTGGGATAAATAATAATAGGTCATGTACAATTGGGAAAATCCATGAAATCTTGAGTTAATGAGGATGCCAGGTTCTCAGAGTCCGAAAGAAAGTTCCCAGGAAGGTCTACAATGATCATGTACAACAGATCTATCTACAATTTCAAAACGTATGTCATATTCTTATGTGTATTTGCATATTGTTGTTTACATGAGATGTGGTCATGGGAGTTTGAGGATTTTCCCTAGAAAGGTTGTTGGTTGTATGGCACTTATTGTATGATCTAGATCTACATAAATACAACACTTGTATGTTTGGTATTCACTATTGTTACATCTTGTTGGGTTGAGTGTTGAGGCATATCTTATATTTCTTGGTACATGGTTGAGGGTTTTTGGTTGTGATGTGTTGGTGAAGTTGTTGGTGTAGTTTGAGGCTACATATCAATGAGCATTTGATGTCTAGTCTATGTGAGGGTTATTACACTTGATCATGATTGTATACACATCTATGGAACAGGACTAGAGAGACATAGATGCACTTGGTTAAGGGATATGCATGATGATGTATGCATAGGGAATAACTACATATTGGAAACAATGATAGGTTATAGGTTGATGTGATAGAGGCAACAAAGTATTTGAGTTTCAGAAAAGTGAAAACCCTATCTTTTTCAAGGTGTACACAGGATGTAGTATAGACAAGCCACGTACATATGCATGTTGCAGTATAGACATGTCATGTACATACGCGATCTACAATATATACATGCCACATACATGTTGGTACATGTTGATTACTAGTATAGGTTGAATACAAGTTGGTTACATGTTGTTGGCATAGATTGGTACAGGTTTACAATGGTATATCTCACAATGATAGTGTGGCAGTAGTTTCATCATTTATTTGACATTTATATTTTAGGGAGGTTGGACGCAGCAAGGATAGGTAGTTGTAGCCACCTTTCGGTTGTAGCTGAAAAAAATAGGGGGTTGTAGCCTCCTTCTGGTTGGAGCCATAAAATTGGGGAGTTGAATCTTCCCTCAAGTCGTATCTTAAAAATGTAGGGGGTTGGAGCCTCCTTCCAGTTGCAATTGGAAAACAAAGGAAGTTGGTACTTTCTTGAATGCAATTCCTTACATATAAGAAAAGTATTTCATGGTTTTATCCCGCATTGGGTTTCCACGTAAATATTGGTGTACTGTGCATTATGTGGATGTGTTTGTTATTGGTTATTATGCACATATGGATGTTAATTTTTATGATACAATAATATATTGATAATGAACATATGAACATGGTTGAATAAGTTAAATGAATAAACATTGTGGTTTAATGAATTAATAAGTGGTATAATTTCTCATTTCTGATTCAACCCCTCCTCCTAGTGATCCAACATCCCATTCATCAACACATTTCATCAATGATTATCTTCCATGTGTCGTGAGTAGTTGTCTACCATGTGTCACGAGTAGTTGGCTGCCATGTGTCATGAGTAGTTTGATTCCATGTATCGAGAGTAGTTGGATGCCATGTGTCATGAGTAATTGGATTCCATATGGATTAATTTGATTGGTTGGTAAGTGTCATAATATCATTAGTCTTGGAATTACTTAAAAATGATAAGTTAAGGGAAGGGAAATGGGACGAGAGTGAAGTGAGAGAAGGGGGAAGAAATGCGGGTGTTGGAAGTGAGGAGGTGAGGTAGGATGACTTGGGGAGGGGGGATTTGAGTGTGACAGATTCAGGTGTGAGGATTATGGTGGGTTGGGGAGTGAAGGAGGTGAGGGAGATGAGGGAGTCTGCAAACAAATGGGAGTGGAGTGAGGGAGTGGGAAAAAAAAATAAAAAATATAAGTTCAGAAATTGGTTTGGGTTCGAGGGTAAGTGAGGTGAGTATGAGATGAGGGAAAAGGGGAAGTGAGTCTTGATCCTGCGGAGTAGAGAGGAGATATAAAAATATTCCAAAACTTAAGACTCTAACCTTATTCCAGGATTTCAAAACTTAAGACTCTAACATTATTCCAAGATAATATTTATTCAAGAAATTGAACATGGTTTAGAAAATTGAGCATGATTATGAGAATTGAGTGCGGTTCCAAGAATTATTAGCTTTGTTCCACATAGAAGAAGTACTTTTATCTGATTAGACGCAAACCCAGATATCTTGAGCATACAAACTCAGATTTCAAATCCAAAAAATTCATGATGAACCTGAGACTGAGGGATACACAATGAACTTATAATTGTTCAAAAATATTCTTCTTATGATGTCAATTTTATTATTATTCCATGAGCGAGAAACTAGAGGTGATCAATGTTTTTTCAACAACTAGCTCCAATTGCGGGATAGTGACCCCGTGTGGGTTGTTGAGAACACCAGAATTTGAAGACTAGCTGCCTTCTCCATTGGTATATGGAGTCATATTCAAAGTAAATTCTTGTAATTCTCCCTTTTACATAGAG
Organism: Picea sitchensis; assembly: GCA_010110895.2. Taxonomy (NCBI): domain Eukaryota; kingdom Viridiplantae; phylum Streptophyta; class Pinopsida; order Pinales; family Pinaceae; genus Picea; species Picea sitchensis. Next base: position 31,540 of record SNQJ01S0042965.1, on the reverse strand, counting down.
TTATCTTCCATATAGAAACTACCTTATTATGAAAAACTTGAACTGAAAAATAAAACTATATACAAAGAATATCTACCTACCCTATCCTACTTGGAGGAAAGAGAGACTTTTAGGTGTAGGTAGATTTCCAATGGAGCCATTCAAGAACCCAAATGATTTGTGGGATGAGCTCCAAAACTGTGAAACATATTGGGGCTTGTACCAATGAGTCAGGGGCACTCTCAATGTATACTGAAGAAAAAATGAACCAAATTCACTCATAATATGATTGTTTTGTTTGGCTGACAATGCTTCAGAACCATGATTCAATATAGTCAATTCTTGGTTGCTCAAGAATGTTGCTATCTTTGATTGGATGAGGAGATTCCAATATGAAAATAATTTCATCTTTCTCTTTATTCTCATCTAATATTTTTGATTCATTGACGATGTGTTGAAAATATTCTTCCTTTACACAATGGAAATCTTGCTCATCATTGTTCTCAAGATTCATTTCTTCCACCAAGCGTTATTGCTTTCAATGCTCTTGTGTATTTTCATCATCTATTGCAAGGATGAACTATTCTTGTTTTTTGGGTGGAGTCTCCTCGATTTCATTCTCAAATTTGTTGCAAATTAAGAAAGGATGATGATTCTAAGGATGTAGATCATAGAATCTATAGATCGATGATTGGAAAATTACTCTATGTGACAACATCAATATCGAACATGATGAAAGCAATTGGATAGGTTGGGAGATTTAAAGAAACACCGAAAGAAATACATTTTATGACAGTAAAGTGAATATTCAAATATCTCAAAGAAACATAAGATTTTGGATTGTGGTATCCAAAAGGGAAAGAACTATCTTTGGTCACTTACACAGATGCATATTGGGTAGGTAACATTGATGATAAAATAAGTACAAGTGGAGAAAATTTCTACTTGGGTGAGTGTCTGGTATCATGGCTAAGCAAGAAACACTCATCAATATATTTGTCCACAACATAAGCATAATATATTGTAGCAGAAGCATGTTGCACTCAAGTTCTCTGGATGAAGAAGACCTCACAGGCTATACAAGTGAATTACTATGATCCCATTTCAATACTTTGTGACAACACCTACACTATCAGTATCTCCAAGAATCCAGTGCTGCATTCCAAGACAAAACACATTCCGATCAAGTATCACTTTCTACAGGAACATTCTACAGAAAAGAACATCAATCTAGAGTATATTGAGAAAAAAGAGAAGATTTCATATATCTTCACCAAACCTCTTCTGAGGTAGACCTTTGAGTATCTTCAATAGAAACTAGGAGTATTTTATTCTCCACAATGATTCACACGCCATCAAACACAATAATATAGGGGGATAACAACAAGAGACATAAATAATCCAAGTAAAGAATCTTTTAAATTCTTTTCATATCATTAAATATTTACATGAGGAAGCACCATGAAGAGAAAGTAGAGGCGTGTTGGCAGGGCGAGAAGCCCCAAGGAGAATTACCCTTTGCCATTGATGTAAAAGGGGGAGAGATAAAAACAAGGCATGGAAACAGAGAGAAATAACATATGCATGAATATATGGGTAGCATTGGTCATAGGGGGAGAGATGGTCACGGGGGGAGCATGAGAAGGAACATGAGTGTTCCCATGCCATCAATGTTTCCATCAATGCCAAAGGGGGATATTGTTGTATAGTTGGTTGTCATTGATGTCAACAGAAGTGATGGATGAATTTGGAGAATCCTCCAAAGTGGTTCCCTTATGGCGTATCTCTAAGCGTGACCCTCACAGGAAGATGCTTTGAATAAGTCTACAAGAAGCCCAGAGGTGTGGTCATGAATCACAAAGTTGTTTGAGGAATATTGACATGATGGAAAATGTAAATGCATGTAACATAATCATATATGGATGGTCATTGTCATGCCATTTCTAGTGATAGGTGATACACCACGTGGTTCCTCATGGTTGAGGAGTTATGAGTTCATGAAGTTGGAAGCCCCAAATATGGGTTACAAAGCCCTTAGTTGGTTACAAGACAATTAATGAAAGGGTTAAGTGGTTGTAACAAGAAACCCCTAAAGTAAGGAAATAATTTACTTAAAAAAAGTATAAATACCCCTCAAGGAGTGTTTCATAAGTGCAATTCACACACATAACTATTGATTATCTATCTTGTGAAGAAATTTTGGTATATTGGAAAATATTAGGTTGAGTCTGAGGTAGCAAGTATGAAGTTACAAAGGAAGGTCAAAGATGAAAGTATCAGAGTTGCAAAAATTGTGAGTAACCATAGTTTCTAAGGCATACATGGGTTGTAGGTCATAAGGGTGCGGGTGTACGTGGTTTGCAATAGAGAAAAACATGGATATCCACGGGTAGTAATGAAGGAAGTCACATATCTGTGAAAATTTTGTGAAAGGGTGAGAAGATATGATTGCACCAGATTGTTGATTCCAAGGTTGGTTTACTTATCTGTTATCTGATACAACAGAGTGTCTACAGGATCAGAGGTATGTTATTTATGTGTTTTTATCATGTATGATATGGCACATGCTTGAGTCATGTTTTGGAGGCCTTTTTGGTATATGGTTTCTTATGTTTTGGTATCATTGATACATGCGTGAGACATATCATTGGCATATTGTATATGTTTTTTATGATTCATTGTTAGTGGCACATATTTGTGATAGTGGCATATATTTGAGGCATATCCTATGGTATATGGTATGATGCATGCATGGGATACATGGTTTGGATACTTGATGTTGATATAGTTTATATGATAAGATATGGTTTATATATCAGTGACAGATACAATGACAGGGAAAATGACAGGTTACAGGTTGATGATAAGTTATAGGTTGATGTGACAATGACATGTTACAATTTTATGATCAATTACAGGTTAATGTGACAATGACATGCTACATATTGACGTGACAATGACAAGTTGGATGACAGGTTGATTACATGTTTATTATCATAGGCAGAGACAATATCATTGGTAGTGACAATTTGGTATACATTTATATTTCAAGGAGGTAGGATGGGGAAATGAAAGGGTGTCATATCCTTCTTCCGATTGGTGCCGAAGAACAAAGGGAGTTGGAGATTTCCTCAGGTTGGATCCTGAGAATCAGGGGGTTGTAGCCTCCTTCTAGGTGGAGCCAGAGAATTCAGGGAGCTGTAGCTTCCTTTAGGTTGGAGTTGTAAATAGGGGGTTGTAGCCTCCTTCTAGTGGTAGCTAGAGAATTGGGAAGTTTTTGCTTCCAATGAATGTATTATTTTGATATATAAAAAAAACATTCCATGGTTTTCTCCCATTTGGGTTTCCACGTAAATTTTGGTGTATCGAGTTTCTGTGGATGTCTATTATGCTATGTTGATTTATACTTCTCATTTATGATATAACACTGATGGGATTAATGATTACATATTATGGTTAAAATTGATAATTGTAAAACCATGATTTTAACCCTTATGAACCAAGAATGTATTATGGAATTATGACTTAGGCTGGTGAGACAGTAAAGTTGAAAAGGGGCTAGAGTGCCTAGGAAATGTAATACATCATATACATTAATAAAAATATACTATTGGTTGCAATACAAACAAGGAAAAAAGAGATAGGGGGCTATGATTCCATGAGAAAGGGGGCTTGAGGGGATAAGTCTTAATATTATTATTTTTATTTACCCATAATTGATTTTTATGGAGAAAAGGGGTTACATGATCTTCTTGGGAGGGAGACCATGTCACTCTTGTATTCATGCAATTATTTAAACATACCTTGGGGTATGTTTTGGGTTCATTCTTCCCTTGGTTTGTATTCTTCCCCTTGTTCTCTTGTTCTTCTTTCCTCTTCACTCACTCTTGCTAGTTCGTGTGCTCTTGGGTTGAGCATGGAAACAAATGGCAGGAAGAGGAGAGCCATTGTTGAATGGCTGTAATAATTTAGTGATCATTTCAAGAGGGAATGGATTCTTGTGTGCATGAGCTTGATGGAAGCTCAGATAGAACTGTCCATAGCTGCGAGTCCCGAGAGTCCCAACAGGGAGATTCTTGACCATAAGAACTGGAGCCCTGGAAGGAGATGAAAAACCTGAGGGACTGCATGGAAGACAAGGGGGTACATTCTTTTGGGTTCTGTAGGCTGGGTAGAAGAGAGTTGGTGTACTTTGGATTGATGTGAGTGATAAAAGGCATGTGATAGCTTGAGTGTTGAGAAGATTGTTAGTTGTGATATTGATGGCAGTTCAGATATAACTGTCCACAACTGAGAATCCTTGGAGTCTTCAGTAGGGATATTTCCTGTCCAGTAGCACTTGAGCTCTGTGGAGAAATGGGATAGCCTGAGGGATTTCTTGGCAGAGAAAGGTATTCATTTCTTTGGGTTGTGCATTATGAGGGGGAAAGAGAGTTGGAAATTTAGATTCACTATGTGGTTGGGAAACCTGAGAGCTAGTTAGCCAAATGATGTGTGTTTTAGATTTGGCCTAGGACCCATCCTTGTGGATTCATAGCCATGGATCAGGGGTGAACTACTATTGAGAGTAAAAGAACAACAATGTATATTGTTGGGAGGAACATTCTTGTTCTGCATATAGTTGGTGGACGTTTACTTGCAAATATAAGTGCTCTTTGTGTTTTATGTATAATGTTTTAATTCCACTGTGTATTTAATTATCTATGAGATATGTATTTTTAATGTGTTTATCTGCTGATTATTTGTTGTGCATGACACGTTTCTTATTTCTTTATGCTATAGCATGGAGCTTGTATTATGCATGTGATTTTCATGCCTCTAACATTGTTGAGAAGTTCTTTGTTTTTTAGATAAGCTCAGAGAACTGAGTCCTTGGACTGCAGCGTGCCTTGCCTTCTGGTGGTTGGGTGTGTTTCATCCTGTCTAAGTTGTGTAGCCCAACCTGTGGGTGGCTGGGTACATTACAGATTGGTATCAAAGGTACTGGTTGAAACACCAGGATGATATGGGCTAGGTCTATTGGCCAGAGTCTCATGGTTGAGATCGATTATGACCTTGAAGTTGAAACGCTCAGGAGAAATGGCGTTTCAGAGTCCACGCAGAAGCCAGAGCATCAAATATTTTTTGTAAGGGATTTTTGGATTGTGACTGTCCCTTTCGAATTACGGAGAAATCACCACCATGGGATCAAGGGAGACTTGGATCATTAGATAGGAGGGTCGGTGAGAAGGAGCCCTCCAATGAAGGAAGAACAAGAAGTTGGGAAGGATTAAGTCCCAGTTGTCAGATCTAGCTGATCGATCATCAACCGTCGATCAAAGACAAAAATGAAAGGTAATGCTTCATAACTTCGCCATTTCAACGATCTTGGTAGGTAGGAAAATCCTACACTGTCGAAGGCCAGAGTCGTGAAGTTTCATCAGTCATCCGATCAGATAGGAGGTGCGGAGAGATCTCCACCATTGATTGTGGTCAGCTAACATTGACCAATTTGGGAGTATGTGACTCCGAGATTTTTTACCCTTGTTGAACTACTACAATCCGGAGCCCTGGAGTGCCGAAGTCCTGTAATTCCCATCGACCGTTAGTTTGAGGGAAGGACTTCAGAAGTGTTGTGGGTCATTGGATCTAGCAGTGGTAGATGGGTAGAAAAGTTTGGACTTTGAAACTTTGCCACTCCGATGATTACTAAGTATGTTGCAGAGAAAAACCCTGAAGCGTCGGAGCCCCGAAGTGCCGAATTCACGAAGTGTAAATCTGTGAGGTCACACAAACCATCGGATCTAGAGAAATGATTGTGGATCATCCATGCGGTTGATGACGTGGATTATTCGATGTGGCAGAGGTGTCGTGTAGGGACACATGTCACCTAGATTTGGTCCCTTTTAGACTCTGATTTGTTCATTTTTGAGTGACACATGGCACATGTGTGCCACTGGTCCACATTACCCTAGGTGACATCAAAGTGTCGTGTCATCTCCAAGAGTAGGTGACTCTGGAGTTTTCAAGGTTTCTACCAGTGAAAAGTGTTGAAGCCCGAAGCCATGAAGGCATGTAGACTGTCGATATGAGTTTCCTTTGGGACCTTTCTCGACTGTTGGATCAAGCAAAGGGAGAATGGGTAAGTACTTCAGAGGATTATCACTCCAAGGAAGTGGAAGACTCAGGAATGGAAATATCCTGGAGCCTTGGAGCACCCAATTTGTGAATGGGTTGAGAGTCGTATGTCTCAACGTTGATTTAGTCATGATCATCTGATTAATCCGTGGATGAATAGGGTAAGTACTTCATAGGATTTCCACTCCGGGGAAGTGGAAGACTCAGGAATGGAAATATCCCGAAGCCCCAGGGCGTCAAATTTTTGAATTGGATGAGAACCGTCCTTCTCAACTCTTGAGTAAGTCATAGCTGTGGATCTCGTTGAAGCCTCGAGATGGGGGTGGGATCATCTATTCGATGGGAGATTAAATCTCGACCATCCATTTTTGGTAATGGAATTATTGATGGGTTTGAGGAATTGTAACTACGGGAGAAAACAAAACTTGATAACGAAAAAGAGCTTAAGGCCGAAGTTTGGAGGACTTGGTCCCAACGCTGGTCCCATGATAAGGTAAAAAGAAGGTCCTGGAAGTAAACCAACCCTTAAACATGGTGTTCACGTTATCTCTTGTGTAGAATAACAAAGAGAAGGGAGATAAAGAGTGTTTAAGCCCACAATTTTGAGCCGTGGTCATGTGGATCATGGTTTGAAGGAAGCACCTTTGTAGTTTTCAGTTTCTGTATCAGTTAAGGGGGTTGAAAGTGATTTTTTTTCTAGGGATCCCTAACTTTCAACTTCGATATTGAATTGGGGCTAGATTTCAGTCATTGGAAAGATGATTCAGAGGAGAATGACCTAGAATCATTCTATTTTGGATAATTTTTATAATTGATATAATTTTCTTCATAAATTAAACAAAAAAGGTACTTGTAAATTTAATTGACAATTTTTGTATAATATGTATAATTCTAACCAGATGATTGCTTGCATATTTTGGCAGGATCAGAGGTATAATCAGGTCAATTATATTCTAAGATCAGATGTTAGGTTCATGGAAGCATGACATAACTTACATGAGTTGGATGAGGCAATCAAGAGCTACATAGAAAGTAATGAAAGGTGGACAAATAACTCAGGAGTAGTGCAACAAAAGTATTAGTCAACAACCATATAAACTAGATAAAATGCAGGTACAACAAAAGAAATAATCCTCACATAGGATATAAAGCTAGCAGGTTCAAAATGTCATGGATGGGCATAAAAAGGAAAAGCATGACTGCCTAGCCTTGGAGGAAGACAATTGTAAAGATTAAGGGTGAAAGAGATCCACTTCTGATATTAGAGTTCATAGTGGAAGCATGATGCCAATGCAAAGTATTTGGAATTCTCTCTCACTTGAAAAAATGTTACTGAATGAAAATGGAGTTCTATTGGGGATTGATATTAAGAGTGAAAGGTATGGTTTCACAGGGAAATGCTGATGAAGTAACCTAATGGAAAACTAGGAGTAACGATATTTGGTTCAAGAGTATTGTGGTAGTAGAGTGATGGAATGTTTTGAGCTACTTCATTCAAGGGTGATGGAATGTTTTGAGCTAATTCATTCCAGGGTGATGGAATGTCTTAGAAAGTTAAAGTTGGGTATGACCCCCCAAAAGGAGTTGTTGCAATTTGAGTTCACTGGTTGGATTGCAGAATGGCTAGGTGGAACTTGGCTGGAAAGTATTCAAACTAGGGAACATCAGTGCATATGAGTAGAATAGAAGCACACAAGGCAATAAGGATCTAAAGGAGTTAATTGGAAACCAACTAAAACATAAATAGATAAATAAATAAGTGAATTAAACCAGAAATCCACTAGAGTGCATGAGGCATACAATGAAGCTAAAATGCATATGCATTAATAGGCATGCTGACAGTGAATGCTTGGTGCATATGGATGTGTAATTGCACGTGTTTGGATATGAATATAACATGATTGTGAACTTAGAATAGTCTATTATTATGAAATAATGATTTTATTGAGTATGGATAATGATGGATTATGTATTCAGAAAAAATGATATAGCATGGTTACAAATGTGGATGTTGTTGTTGCTTATGATTTCCACCTATGTGAAGGACCATGAGGGTGGTAGGAATGGTGATAAAAATGATGAAGGAGGAAGTCTATGAGCTTCTAAAAATATCAATTGATCAGATAGAAACAAGTAGGTTGATAACAACCATGCAGGTATGCATTTAGTTTCTTTTCAAGCATACATATTGAAGGGAATTGAGGTAATAATTCCCTCAGTTATTTTTTCAATATTTAAATTGATATGTAATGGCCAAAGGCCTAGAGTATGTAAATGTTGTTGATTCTAGAATGCATTTAGATAAAATACTAGTTGCATATCATGTTATGATTGGTTATGGGATCATAACCAGGTTAATTCAGTAGACATACTCCTTCTGTAACAATGAATATCCATAGAGCTAGTCATGTGTGAGACCATAATATGGTTGAATATGGAAGGGTTATAGTGTTATGTGAATGATTAATGGTATCTACTATATATCTAATGTTTGGACTGCAACCTCTTTGCCGACACTGAAGATAACTTAAGAGTTATATTCTTGGTGTTGTGTTTGGGTTGAAAAGGGAAGGCATCCAGATATAAAGGAAAGTAGTAGGAAGTGTGTGGACGATGTGTTGAGGTATTGGCCATACCTTCCAACTCATCGTGGTGGAATGAAGGACATAGTTATGTGGTATTATGTATCCAATGCATGGATGCATTATGTAGATGTGGCCATGGGTATTGACACATTGATTTTTATTTTATTTAGTAATTAATTGTTGCATTATGAAAAGCATGTGGTGTTGGAAATACATAGTGATGGATAGTTGCATTATATTTAATATAAATACTAGCTGAAGGTGATTGGATTGTTGGTTGTTACAATTCCAAGATCAATTTTTAGAGCTATTAAAAAAATGTTACAAGTGATATTACAGGAATTATTAAATGAATTTGGGTGAATGCATGTATATATTATAGAAATGATTATGCTAACCAATGAAATGATGTGAGTATAGCTAACTCATGAAGTTGAAAACACTTCAGGAACTGTGTAATATACCATATATAAAATGTATGCAGAACATAAATAAAATGCTAGTAATGGCAGAATAACAACAATATAACCAGAACATTCACCACAATAACACTAAAATGATATAAGAATAACAACATAAATAACACTTTGAATCTGAAAGCAATGTTCACGGGCCTCTTCGAGGGGGAAACATCCAGTTGAGAAGAGATCTATTACAATAATATCCAATCTAGGGTTCTCATACCCTCGACTCCTATTTATACTAAAAAGAAGCATCTAGAGGAAGATCCTTCTAGAACCGGATGCTTCTATTAGGTCTTCTTACATCCTCCTTATTCTATTTTATTGAAATGCCTTATTAATATTGACCTTTATTACATCTGAATATATTGTTCTACCTTTTTGTGGGTTAGGACCCTAACATGTCCGGCCCCTTAAAAACAACCTTGTCCTCAAGGCATGAGATGAGGAAATTGCTGCATAATGGTAGTTGGTTCCCAAGTGGCATCTGCTGGAGTTGTATCTTTCCACTGGACTAGCACTTCCTTGATGGTTCTCTAATGTAGGCGATGCTCACGCTGGTCCAAAAATGCTTCTGGTTGTAGCCAAATGGATCCTTCTTCAGCTAACTCTAGAAGGTTGGTTTGAATTTGGCATTTAGCTCCAATCACTTTCTTTAAGCATGAAACATGAAAAACATGATGTAGCTTCGAATGGCTGGGCAAAGCTAACTGATAGGTGACTTGTCCCACACACTTGAGCATGGTATAAGGACCATAAAATTTGGGCACTAGATTCTGACAATGCTCGGCCTTGAGGGAAGTTTGCTTGTAAGGTTGCAGTCGAAGAAACACCTGATCCCCTTCTGCAAATTGACGTTCAGAGTGACCTTGATCGGCTTGTTTCTTCATGTGATTTTGTGCCATGAACTGATTCTCTTTGAGGGTATGGAGAATGGCCTCTCGAGTTGTAAGTGTTAGGTCAATCGTCTGGACCTTCGAAGCACCTGGTAAGTATGAGAGAACTGAAGGTGGCTTCTGTCCATATACCGCTTCAAAAGGAGTCATGCATGTAGCTGTATGGTATGAAGTGTTGTACCACCATTCAATTAGGGGTAACCATTGAGCCCGCTGACTTTTCTTTTCCGAGGAAAAACACCTCAAATATGTTTCCAAACACTTGGTTACAAATTCCGTTTGGCCATCAGTATGGGGATGATAAGTTGTGCTGAGATGCAATTCTGTGCCTTGTATCTTGAACAGTTCTTGCCAAAAATTGCTTGTGAAAGTTAGGTCACGATCAGAAACAATAGAGTGCGGCATGCCATGAAGCTTGAAGACCTAATCCATGAAGATTTGAGCCATCGTGGATGTTGTAAATGGGTGTTGAAGGGTGCATAAATGAGCATACTTGGAAAGGTGATCAACAACCATCATGATGACAGATTTATTTCCCGAATTGGGTAAGCCGGTAATAAAATCCATAGAGATATCCTTCCAAATAGCAGGTGGAATCGGGAGCGGTTGTAGTGTGCCCGACGATTTGACTGTTTCTCCCTTGTTGCATTGACACACGTCACATTTAGCTACAAAATTACAAATGTCCTCTTTCATACCATCCCAGAAAAAGGAATGTTTGACCCTGTCATAGGTTTTGGTGAACCCGGAGTGCCCTGCTGTGGGTGTAGCATGAAGCTCAGAAAGTACCATGGATTTAAGCCTTGGTTGTTTACTTAAATACAAAGGACCTTTGTATCAAAGTTCCTCATGGAGCCAAGAGTACCCTGGGGAAGCTGGAGCATTGGAATGCAATTGCTAGATCAACTACGAACTTTTGGGATCTTGTAGCCATCCCTGGCGAACGACTTGGAGCCAATCTAGTACAATGAATGAAAGAGAAAAAAGGGATCCTTCATCTTCATATTTTTGAGAAAGTGCATCCGCAACCAAATTGTCTTTTCCTTTCTTATAAATGATCTCATAATCATATCCAAAGAGTTTAGTCACCCATTTTTGTTGTTTTAGGGAGGAAATGTGTTGTTCCAGAAAATACTTGAGGCTTTGATGGTCTGTCTTAATTTGGAACTGTTTCCCCAATAGATAAGGATGCCACAGATCCACGGCATGCAGAATAGCCAAAATTTCCTTTTCATAGATGGATTTTCCTTGATTTCTTTCAGATAGTTTCTTGTTGGTAAAGGCCAAAGGTCGACCCTATTGCATAAGGACAACACCAATTCCTTTCCTTGAGGCATCACATTCCAACACAAAGTTCTTTGTGAAATCGGGAAGGGAGAGGACTGGAGTGGTGCACATGGCCATCTTCAAGGTTTGAAAAGCTTGAGCATTAGCTGGAGTCCAAGTGAAAGAATTCTTTTTGAGGAGAGCAGTGAGAGGTGCTGCAATCTTCCCATAATTCTTAACAAACTTGTGATAATACCCTGTTAAGCCTAGAAATCTATGCAATATCTTAAGAGTGTTTGGGTGAGGCCAGTCTTGCATAGCTTCAATATTTTTAGGATCCACCTTAATGCCATATTTTCCAACTAGATGACTCAAGTATTCTACTTCTGAGGCGCCAAAAGCACATTTAGACTATTTCAGGAAAAGTTGGTGCTGAGAGAGTAGATGGAGAACTTGATCCACATGAGAAAGATGATCTATCTAGGTTTTGCTATAGATGAGGATATCATCAAATAAAACTAAGACAAAATGGTGGAGAAAAGGACGTAAGACATGATTCATGAAGCTTTGGAAGGTGGAGGGGGAATTACACAAGCCGAAGGGCATGACCAAAATATCATAGTGTCCCTCATGCATTCTAAAGGCAGTCTTGGGAATATCTGCCTCTTTCATATGTATTTGGTGGTAGCTCGAACGAAGATCCAGTTTAGTGAAGAATTGGGCGCCACTCAATTCATCCAGGAGGTCATCAATGACAGGAATGGGGAATTTGTCTTTGATGGT